>JBBPOF010000877.1:0-15446 GCA_038091315.1 Porphyrellus cyaneotinctus | reverse complement strand
TCTGGTTTACTCATCTATGGACAGCCTCCTCCTCTAAGCAGTTCTCTCACACTGCTTACATTTCCCCTAGTAACCATTGTGACTCAGTCGTTCTATTGCTTCTATGATGTTCTATAGATTAGTCATCTGCAGTAGATTGCTAGTACTTATACCAATCTGCCTGTACTTTCTCTCTTTGTTCTTGATCTACGCAATACAACATTGTTGTACGTTTTCAAGTCTCCCTTGACCTCAGTCTTATTCGACTGGAGGAACCCCTTGACCTAGACCCCTTGACTTGAGTTTTGTTGAAGCTTTGTTCTATCGAGGATGCTGTGTCTCTTCGTGAGTACCTCCCTTGAGACAAACAGAGTACGCTCGATGTACAATGTACGTTTCATGTAACAAAAGATCAAGAATCTCCCTCCGTCCCTCCTATTTAGGAGAAGGACCGACCCACTGTTGTCACCACAACATCCAGACCTTCTCATCGAAGGTACCAAGTACCACAGGACTCTGACAATGACGATGAGTCATTGTACTCTGACACCACTGTATCCAGAACCTCCCAGGCTGTGACGCCCTTTGTACCCACTGTACCCCCTGCACCCAGAATAATCCCAACACCCATGTCTAACCCCTCCAAGCTCAAGGCCACCCTACCCATGGATTTCTCTGGGGAACCCTCTGATGCCATGAGATGGATCAAGGCCATGAAGGCCTACTTCGCCATCAACTCCAGGTTATATTCATCCGATGAAACCCAGGTCATGACCACTCTCAACAAAATGAGCAAGGGACGAGGAGTCTCCTTCTCAGAGATGTGGTATGACAAAATGGCTGATACCAACACCCCCGCCTCCGATAAAACCTTTGACAAACTCATACTGGACTTCGAGTCCACCTTCTTCCCCTTCAACATCAAAGCAGTCGCTCGACACGACATCACTAAGCTGGTCCAGAAATCGTTCAAGCTTCCAAATGGAAGTATGGATGATGGATTCCAGAAGTACATCACTGACTTCCAAAACCTTGCTGCTAAGGCAGGAATCACTGATCCCATCACACTCATCAACCAATTCTCCCTCGGCATCAATCAGCAGATCGCCACCATGATTCTGTCCATGGCTGCTATCCCCACCACTTTACCCAAGTGGATCGAACAAGCCAAGGTTTTTCATGCGCAGAAAATGCGCATCGCTACCCTAAGAGGTCGTCACAGAACCCCCTCACTTGTAAACTCTCATACCACCAAAGACCCTGATGCCATGGACGTTGACACAGTAACCCTGCGAAAACTTACCCCTGCAGAACAAGCTAAGTGCTTCAAAGAAGGACTTTGCTTCCGCTGTAGAAAACCCGGACACAATGCCACCCAATGTCATTCTCAGAGAACCTCTCAACCATTGACTCCTCGCCCCCAGAAAGTTCAAAATGCAGAAACCACCATGACTGATGATACTCCCTTGTCGAAATCTACTGTCACCCTTCCCTCCGCATTAGAACAATACATTCAAACCTTGAAGACCCAAGGAAAGGATGAAACCAAAGTCCTTCAAACCCTGAAACTCTGCTACGATGACCCTGTGGAGGAAGTAGCTGTAACTAATCTCAAAGCAGAGGATTTTTAATTTGGGAAGATATTTCAACATCTTCTTCCCATGACATTGCCCATGTACTAGTAGCCTTGCCCAAGCAAAGAACTCTTCGCATCCCTATCAAACTCCATGCTTGTACAAAAATCGTCGAAACCACCGCTCTCATTGACTGCAGAGCAACCGGGAACTTCATCGACACCGGACTCCTTTGTGAAGCCAACTTCCCCCTTGTTCGTCTTCCCAAATCTACCCTGGCAATAAATGTCGACGGAACCTCCAATGCGAAAGGAACCATACGCTGGAAAGCCCACACCTCTTTTCAACACAACTCCTTCTCCAATGATATAGATCTCATGGTACTCAGCCTTGGGAAGAGACAGATCATTCTGGGAATGCCCTGGCTTCGAAAGTGGAATCCCCACATCAACTGGAACGCTCATATTCTTGAAATCCCTCGACCACCGTCCCCTGCACTTGATGACCCACACATCCCACAAAGGTACCTCCTTCGGTGGCTTGGTCTAGAAGCCGATTGAAAGATATCACAATGTCTTCGTAAATGAGAACTGTGACACAATGGTGAAGCAATCAACAAGATCACCATCTCTACCCAAATCACCCAGACCAAGAAACCAACGGAACAACCGGTTCCGGATTGGTGTCAGGACTTCGCTGATGTCTTCTCGGAAAAGATGCATATCAAACTACCACCCCATAGACCCTTTGATCACACCATCGACCTCCTCCCTACGTTCACCCCGAAGATAGCCAAGATATATCCCTTAAATCCTGCCAAACTCTCTGCTTGTGAAGCATTCGTCAAGGAGCATTTAGCAACTGGATGTATCGTCCCATTCAAATCTCCTCAAGCATCCCCGTTCTTTTTCGTACCAAAAAAGGATGGAACTCTTCGTCCTTGCCAAGACTACCGACATTTGAACCTCCATACTTGACGATTCGGATACCCTTTACCACTCATCCCTGAACTCATTGATGACATGAGAGACACCAACCTCTTTACCAAGTTCAACATCCGATGGGGATATAACAATATCCGGATTCGAGAAGAGGACCAATGGAAAGCTGCGTTCATCACCCCCCTCGGGTTGTTCAAACCCACCATCATGTTTTTCAGATTTTGCAACGCTCCAGCAACCTTTCAGTCCTTCATGAATCACATCTTCGCAGATATGATTGCGGAACATTGGCTCAAAATCTATATGGACAACCTTGGCATCTGTACCCAAGGCACCCTCTCTCTTCACCATGAATGAACACGTTGCATCCTCCTCTGCCTTCACGAACACAATCTGTCATTAAAAATCTCCAAGTGCACCTTCAATGTCCCAACAATGGAGTACCTTGGGATGATCATTGGGCAAGGACAGGTCACTATGGACACCAAGAAACTCAATGCTATCTGTGACTGGAAACCTCCCACCTCCGTCAAAGCCATACGATCCTTCACCGGTTTTGCCAATTTCTATCGCAAATTCATCCCCAATTTCTCCAATATTGTCGCCCCCCTGAATCTGTTAACCCGGAAAGATGAACCTTGGGATTGGACCCCGCTCCAACAGAAAGCATTTGATACTCTCAAGTCCATTTTCTCCTCCACCCCCGTCCTTTGTATCCCCGACACCTCACGACCCTTTTCCCTCATGACTGATGCCTCCCTCTTGGCGGCTGGCACAGTACTTATGCAGGATGACACCAATGGTGATCCCCATCCCTGTGCCTACTTCTCAAAAACCTTCACCCCTGCAGAGTGAAACTACGACATCTATGATAGAGAACTCCTTGCCGTTATCCTTGCCCTTTCCGAGTGGCGACATTACCTTCAGGGAACCAACCATCCGATCACCGTCATCACAGATCACAAAAATCTTTCCTATATCAAGGACCCTCGTAAACTCTCTCATCGTCAGGCTCATTGGGCATTGTTTCTCCAAGATTTTGACATTATTTGGAAGGTGACACCTGGATCCAAGATGGCTCCTGCCGACGCTCTCTCTCAATGAGATCATCTGGATACCACTGCTGACAATGCGGACACTTCCATTTGCCCGGACCCCATGGTCATCAACACTCTCGACATTGCTCTCACCAACAAGATCTCTTCCTCCTCTGCCTCCGACCCCCTTGTTTTACATGCCATCACCAACCTCCAACAAGGTTCACCACTGTTCCCCCGCTCTTCCCTCTCTGATTGGGCCCTCGACAACGGCCATCTCTATTTTAAAGGTCATATGTACATACCCCTGTCCTCTCACCACTCCATCGTCTACACCCTGCACTCCTCTCCTTCTACTGGTCACATGGGTTGTTTCTGCACCAAAGCTGTTGTCGAACATGACTTCTGGTGGCTGGGGCTATCCTCTTTTGTCAATGCGTTTGTCTCCGGTTGTGCCATCTGTCAGCAAAACAAAGTTAATACTCACCCGACTTGTCCCCCTCTGGCTCTGATCCCCTCCACCCCTCTCTTCCGTTTTGACAGCTCTCCGTGGATCTCATCACCGATCTTCCTCTTTCCGCCGGCTCTGATTCTTTGCTGGTTGTGGTCGACCATGGCCTTATGAAGGGGGTAATTCTATGCCCTTGTACTAAAACTATCGATGCTGCAGGAGTTGCCAAGCTATTTTTTGAACATGTTTACAAATGATTCGGGTTATACAACTCTATTATCTCTGATAGAGGCCCTCAATTCACCTCCGCTTTCATGCTGGAACTGGCCAGACTCCTTAACTACAATATCCGCCTCTCCACCGTGTATCACCCCCAGACTGATGGCCAGACCGAACGAACCAATCAGGAAATTGAAACCTATCTCTGTATCTTCTGTTCAAACAACCCCCAAAGATGGACAGAGTACATCACCACCGCTGAATTCCACCACAACTCCGCTCCACACAGCTCTACCAAGGTTTTCCCTTTCTCCTTACTTCTCGGATACAAACCCCGGTCATATCCTCCCTTAGGCAAGACCTTTCTTCCTGCTCTAGAAAACCGACTATCCCTACTTGAAGAAGCCCGAAAGGAAGCTCTGGCAGTGCATGAAACCGCTCGACGGATCATGACAGAACGTTCCACCCAGAAATTCTCCCCCTGGAAAGTAGGTGATAAGGTTTGGCTAGAAGCTTCTAATCTACACCTCCACTACCTTTCCCAGAAACTCACCCCAAAACGCCATGGACCCTTTGAAATATCTCAGGTCCTATCACCGCTCACCTACTGATTATGCCTACCACCCACATGGAAAATCCATGATGTGTTCCATGCCAACCTCTTATCTTCTTATCGCGAAACCGTCACACATGGTCCCAACTTCTCCCGACCCCCTCCTGACTTAATTGATGCCAAAGAAGAGTACGAAGTTGACCAGATCATTAGTCATAGAGGCAACGCCAGAAAACGCCAGTACCTAACCACATGGAAAGGCTATCCATCGTTGGAAAACACATGGGAACCTAACAGCAATCTCTGACATGCCCCTAAGATACTCAAGGCTTATAAGGAGAGTCATCATTTGAACTAACTCCCCAGGAAGCGGCGTCTCTTTGTGAGTACCCCCCTGTGAATGTTCCATTTCTCCATCGAAACCATCATCTTTGACTCCCCTGAATATGTCTTTCCTATCTTCATCTCGTTCCTCCTCCTCTCTATCCTCCTCTCCAAATACCTCTCTATTGCGTTCTCATCCTGTTTGTCCTTCTTGTTTGCCTCTACATTTTATTCTCATTCTTTACACCGCTATTCTCACCACGCCACATATCTGCTGCACCCTCGAGGATTTCTATCTGTTCGAAGAAGACATCATCACCCAGGAGCTCATCAAACTCTTCCATGAGACCCTGGCAGTTGAACAGTACCATCACCTGGCCAACCCTTCTGACCCTCCTTCGGATTTTGGTATTCCTTTACAACTTCATATATCTGCCCTCCCTCATTGTATTCTCACCATCCTTCATCTATATGGATTCCATTCCTTCATCAAATGATTACCCACCACCGTGATCTATCCCACGTTCCGATGAATTTACCTATCCATGTCCATGGAAGAACGAGACAGATACATGGAAGTTACTGACTTTCTTCCTCCTCAATCCTCACCCATCTTACCCATTCCTCCTTCCAGACCCCAAGGAGAAACCTTCATACCTGCCACTCCCATTCTCGCATCCTGCATCTCTTCTTGACCCTGCTCCCCTGTGACCCTGTTGTCTGAAACCTCTACCGCAATTGAACCATCCACCCCCACCTCTCCTGTCAATCGACCTCTCACTCCAGTGGCTATTCGTTTCCCACACGACTCTGACACTGTTGGCCGACATCTCGATGAAGATGCTTGACGCATCTTCAGGACCTATTACACTCGAAACACTTCTGGCAACACTGTTCTCTCGGCGGCCACTCATGTCCTTCCTAACGTCTTTCCTCCTACCCCTGCCACTGCCTCCACTCAGTGTTTTCATTGTAATGGTCTTGGGCACTTGCGAGATGACTGCCCCCAATATGTCTGTCCCAAGTGTCATCGTGCCGCCCCCGGTCATCTGTCACGTCTGTGTCTCACCACCCAATGTAGCATTTGCCTTTGATGGGGACATGGATCCCAGTTTTGCCCTGGAGTACCTTGCTCCGCTTGTGCTGCATTCGGGCACCAAGAGATTGATTGTCCTTTTGCGGTCCTTACTCCCGAACAGGCTGCGTCTATCTTTTCCCCTGGAGCTCTCCAACGAGAACCCTCTTCTCCTGATGCATAGGGGAAGTATGTTACTTGAGCCAGGGGCTCCAGTATACAAAGGGGGTAATGTTACGATACAGTATATGTGCACCTCTGTTTTCCTTATTTCCTCTCGTTTCTCTACATTCACCCTCCCTGGAATGCTAACACCAGGTTGAGATGACTTCCTCCTTCTCTTTAGCCCGGATGGCTTTAGCGTTATTGCATTACCTTGAATGCACTCCCCATGCCGTTCTTTCCTTCTATTGCCGGTAGGGGACACGCACTTATGTCTGGTTTACTCATCTATGGACAGCCTCCTCCTCTAAGCAGTTCTCTCACACTGCTTACATTTCCCCTAGTAACCATTGTGACTCAGTCGTTCTATTGCTTCTATGATGTTCTATAGATTAGTCATCCGCAGTAGATTGCTAGTACTTATACCAATCTGCCTGTACTTTCTCTCTTCATTCTTGATCTATGCAATACAACGTTGTTGTACGTTTTCAAGTCTCCCTCGACCTCAGTCTTATTCGACTGGAGGAACCCCTTGACCTAGACCCCTTGACTTGAGTTTTGTCGAAGCTTTGTTCTATCGAGGATGCTGTGTCTCTTCGTGAGTACCTCCCTTGAGACAAACAGAGTACGCTCGATGTACAACGTACATTTCACATAACAACAGCACAGCCGGCAATGAAGCGCCAGAGGAAAGAGGTGAGGCCTGGCCACCAGTAATCACATTGGATACGATGGACCATGTGGAAATATCCTTCATGCCCCCTGGCGGGGGAGACATGGAGGGAAGAGACCAAATCACGGCAAGCGGATTCGGGGATGTAGCGGTGACCCTTAAAATCAAGGTGGCCATCCAAAAGGGTCCAATCAGCTTTGTTGGTGCAGGGGAGGAAGGGAGCCTCAGAAGACAAGGCAGCGAGGGCATCAACAACGAGGGGATGAGATGGGGTGGAATCGGCAATCTTGTCAGCCAGTTCGGTGTCAAGAGCGCAGACAAAAGCATCAGGGGGAAGCAGTGTTACTTCTGCATTGTCTGAGAGGTATCCACCTTGGCCATACGTGAGAGCACATCTGCGGAGCCCATCTGCAAGCCGGGACGATAATCCCATCGAAGGTCAAAGTCTTGGATGAAGAGCATCCAGTGAGCTTGGCAGCGAGAGAGTTTGTGGGGGGACTTGAAATAAGTGAGATTCTTGTGGTCGGTAAGAATTGTCACGGGGTGGTAAGTGCCAGTGAGGTAATGGCGCCATTCCTCAAGAGCAAGGATCACAGCAAGGAGTTCACGATCATAGATGTCATAGTTCCATTCAGCGGAACCAAAGGTGTGAGAGTAGTAGGCACAGGGGTGGAGGTTGCCATTAGAATCCTTCTGCATGAGGACGGCCCTGGCCGCAAGGAGGGAGGCGTCGGTCATGACAAAGAAGGGTTGCTGGATGTCCGGAAAACGGAGAACTGGTTGCCAGAGAAAGCATTTATGGAGGTGACAGAAGGCGGTTTCTTCTAGTAGTCCCCACTCCCACTGGTAGTTCTTACTGGTGAGAGTGTTGAGGGGACGAGCGACGGTCGCGAAGTCCAGTATGAACTTGTGATAGAAGTTGTAGAAGCCCAAGAAAGAGCGTACTGCTTTAACCGATTGTGGAGGGGCCCAGTCATGAATGGCAGCCAGTTTGACTGGGTCCATTGCTACTTCCCCTTCACAAATAATCATCCCAAGGTACTCAACCTCACAGACACCAAAGAAGCACTTGGAGAGTTTGAGCCCCAACCCGTGTTCCCAGAGTCACTCTAGAACCAGTTTGGTGCGAGCCTCGTCAGTGGCGGAGTCGCAAGAGTGGATCAAGAGGTCGTCCATGTAGATGACCAACCATCCCTCAGTGATGTAATCACCGAAGATGTGGTCCATGAGCACCTGGAAGGTGGGAGGGGAGTTGCACATTCTGAAGAACATGACATTGGGCTCAAAGAGACCAAATGGAGTGATGAATGTGGCCTTCCATTGGTCGGCTTCGGTGATAAGGACATTGTTGTATCCCCATCAGATGTCCATCTTGGTGAAGACGGAGGATCCCTTGAGCTTATCCATCAGATCAGAGATGAGGGGTCAGAGGTAGGTGTTCTTGATGGTGTGGGAGTTCAGATATCGGTAGTCCTGGCAGGGGCGGAGGGTGCCATCCTTCTTAGGAACAAAGAAGAATGGGCTGGCCTGCGGGGACTTGGAAGGGCGGATCTTTCTGTCCTTGAGGTGCTTGTCGATGAACGCCTTACATGCCTCAATCTCCTTAGGATTGAGGGGATAAGCCTTGGCCTGTTTCGGGATGAAATCCTTGTCCAATTTGATCATATGGTCGAACGATCGAGAGGGGGGAAGTTGTCCGTCAGGGGGTTTCTGAAAGATGTCGGCAAATGCCTTGTATTGTGGAGGTAAAACCTCCTCCTTGGGTTGTTCCTTCTGAGCAAGCTCAGTGGACAACATGGACTTCCGAAGCCATTCGGAATTCCAGTTGACTCTTTTTCATAGAAGCTTTTCTAACTTCTCAGAGGGGTCGACGTTGAGGTAGTGAATCAGGTATCATTGCCTGAGCGCTTCTGGGTCATCGTGGCGAAGGGTCGGAAGTTTGTCAGGGATCCCGATGGCTCCAGTTGCTCAATTGATGATCAGATTGACCTTCTGTAACCAAGGGAGGCCAAGGATGACATTCTGCGAGCTGCAGTTAATCACCATGAAAGTCCGGGTCATTTCTGCTCCGGAGATTCGTATAGTGAGCCAGACTTCATGTTATATGAGTCCGCTCATGTTGGAAGTGCCATCCACATTATGTGCCCTTAGGGGACAAGCCATATGTGTCTTTGGCCACTTCATGTGTTCAATGAGGTTGCGGTCGATGAAGTATCTGGTAGCACTGCTGTTGAGGAGAGCAGTGGTGTCCCCGATTTTTCCCATGGGTTTGACAAAAGCTGATAGAGGGATTTGAATCGATCTAGCATTTTTGTCAGATACTATTACAGGAGCAATTGTATGGGAAGGCAGTGACGTCGAGGCACTCCTTCCATCTAAAAATCTGATTGAGATTCTTCTGTCTGAGCGAAAGAAATCTCTTCCTCTTTATCATTGTTGACCCATTCGCCATGCTTGTCAAGTTTCTTGTCAAAGCAAATCTTCAAGGTTCGAAGAGCATGGGCGCAGTCAATATTCAGGGTACGGATGTACTCCTGAATTGGATCCTCTTTGGCTGGACAAGGAGGAGGAGGAGGAGGCTTGGTGGTCTCAGTGACATGAACATTCTGGGGATGGGGTTGGGTCCCACGAGGTTGGGAAGGGGTGTTTCCTCAGTTCCAGGGGTGGTTCCGAGTACTACACCCAACCTTGTGACAGATGAAGCATTTGTTGCTTTGCATGTGTTTGGTGCGAGCAGCAGGGGTGAGGTAGACACTGTCAATGTCCATGGCCATGGGATCATGGAAGCGAGGAGGTGAAGAGGAGGAAGTGGAGGGGATGTATGGCCCTCCCTTCTGAAGGGATTTCAATCTATTGGCAGTGTCAAAGAATTGACCCGCCTTGTCGAGCCAAGCAGAAACTGTGGGGGGTTCATCTGGCAAGGCCATCATACTGCATGCCAGCGACTCTGTCACTGCACACTTGACCAGGTCCTTCAGGATATCCTGGTCTGAGACACCTGATCTTCCAGCTTCGAGCTCGAAGGCTGAGCAGAAGGCATGGAAGTCACCTGAAAAGGGCTTTCCCTCCATGTGAATATCGTGCAAGGCCATCCTGGCTCTTGCGGTGGTGTCCTTCAGGACAAAGATGCACTTGAAGTCCTCCAGTAACTTCTCCAGCATCTTGTCTGCTGACTTGATACTTGGATTGGCCAGCTTCATTAGCCATCCCTCAGAGAAGGCTACGCCCCGCCCCTTGCTCATTTTATTGAGGAAGGTTATGGCGGCGGTGTCATTGGGAGTAGTAGGCCGTATTCATGGTGAAATACACCTTCATAGCTAGGAGCCAGCGGTTGGCATCCTCAGCTTTCCCAGAGAAGTCATCAGGTAGTCCAGCTTTGAGCTTGGACTGTTTGTTGGAAGTAGACATAACGGGGGGTGCGGGTAGGTAGAGGGTAGGGTCTACTTGGATGGGTTTGTCGAAGTGGGGATAGTCATTGTCGAGGAGTGCCTGTGCTGAAGGTAGAGGGTGGTACTGACGAAGAGACACAGCGACCTCTCCTTGGGGGGTGTGAGCATGGGGAGTGGCAGAGGAGGACATACTGGCAACAGCTACAAGTTCCGGGAAGGGTCTGCTGGAAGGTTGGGAGGAGCTTGGTAAAGCTGGGAGATGTTGTGAGTGATCAGTTCTCAGTTCTTCTGTCGGATGATATTCCTCGTTCGAGGATGAAGAAGAAGGAGATCTGCTATGAGGTGTAGAGGCACCGGAAGGAGAGGTGGGAGCTTTCTTGTTGGTGTTGGTGTCGGAGAAGTCGCGGGCGGAGAATCGATGAATGGTGAAGGGTGGATGTCCTGTTGCGCGAAGGCAAGGACATTGGAAGATCTAGTTCTTTTGTTAAGAACGCAGACACTAGTCTCCAGTATGGGAATCCTATCTAGCCACTGGGAATGGCCTCGAGTAGGTCTTGCACAACGATGTTGAAGTGTGGAGGGAAATCTCATAGAAGGACGCTGCCAACTATGGAAGGGGTCTCACTCAGACAGGGCCGAGTGGTACTAGAAACTAGTGTGTTAAGTGTAGAAATAGATGAGAGATACAAGTACAGGCAGCTAGGTTTATATAGGGGAGAGTGGGGTACGAAATGGGAACGAGAGATCCCATTTTGGGCCATTCCCTTTTCATCGTGGTTATGTAACCTTTCTCTTTTTGTCATGGATGATCAAAATGGGAATGAGAGATCCCATTTTGGGAGGTGCTGTCTGTCCACGACAAAAAGAGAAAGGTTACATAACCACAATGAAAAGAGAATGGACCATAATGAAAAGAGATGGACACAGCCTAAGAAGTCAGAAAGGAAATATGGCTGCATCACCATGACTGAAAGAAGATGGACCATACCACTTTGGGAATGGGCCTAGATGAAATGAGAATAGAGGTTAACATAATAGAGAATGGGCCGCATGTGCAGTTCCATATGCCATCTAGAAAGGAAATGGTGGAAATTGAATAAAGTCTGGAAAATGAAAGGGCTCGTCGTCAGCATCTATAAGGTTGGGGGCGGATAGGGGTAACATGGATGGGGCAGACGAATGGAAAATTGTAACAAGTGGCTTCGTTGGGGGATGCGATGAGGAGGTTGTCCATATAAATCACAAGCCATCCTTCTGTGATTATATCGTGGAAGGAGTCGTTCATGAACCATCAGAAGGTGGTGGGGGAATTGGTCATTCCAAAGAACATGACTATTGGTTCGAAGAGTCCCTTATGAGTAAGGAACATGCCTTTCCATTGGTGACTGTCTTTGATGCGGACATTGTTATAGCCCAAGCAAACATTAAACTTGGTGAAGACCTTGGCGTCTTTGAGCTTGTCAATGAGGTTGCCAATAAGGGGAAGAGGATATGTGTCACGGATGGTTTCTTGGTTTAGTTGTCGGTAGTCCTGGCAAGGGCGGAGTTTTCCATCTTTCTTCTTCACAAAGAAGAAGGGGGTGGCTTGAGGACATTTGGAGGGGCAGATCTTCCCACTGGCAAGATTTTCTTCTAGAAACTTCTTGGTTGCTTCCCTTTCTTCTGGGGAAAGGGGGTAGAGTTTTCCTATCTTTGGCTTGTACGACTCTTTGAGGTTAATTTCGTGGTGGTAGGGTCTCGAGGGAGGTAATTGTCCAGGACCTGGTTCTTCAAATATGGATGCAAACTGAGCGTATTCGGATGGGAGAGTGGCTTTTGGTTTTGCAGCTTCTGCAGCCATGGCGAGTTCTGTGGCATGGGTGAGTTTTGCTATCGTGGAGGTGGGGATGATGTGACCATCGCATTTTACAAAGCAGCTAATGGATTTGGATCCAACATGAATGACATGGTGAAGGGCATAGTTCTGAGTAGCCCAATGGTTAAACCGTTCTTCAGTTTCAGCGTTGAGGTATTTGTAGAGATGGGAATCCACTTTAGGGGTGACATGGATATGTTTTGGGGGAGAGGATGGCCTGATGAACTTTTTCTCGTGTCATTCATTGTTGGATGCATACATGGTGTACAGGGTCTGGAATTCGTCAATGGATTCGGAGAGGAAGAGAGTTCGTCGGGACCAATTGATAACAGGGTTGGCTTTGCGAAGCCATGGAAGGCCAAGAATGATGTTTTCTTTGCCACAGTTCATGACGTAGAATGTGACCTTTTGGGTGATACCTTCTATGTCTAAGAAGAGGTCGGTGGTGAAGAGGATTCAACCAGCTTTGTTATCAGTCTGGTCGACGTTTCAGATGATGATGGGTTCAGGTAGACGGGTGGTAGGCAGTTTGTTCTTTTGAACAAAACGCCCAGTCGATACAGGAGATTTCGGTGCCACTATCAATTAGGGCATGGGTGTTGATGGCTTTCAAGGTATGTGTGGGGACAATGAGTTGTACAGGGATTCTCATTGCTTTAGAGTCAGACTTTACAAGTACAGGCACACACGTATACGAGGAGGGGAAGACTGTGTCAGGGGGTCTTTCCGTTTCAAAAATCCAAGGAGGTGAAGGCAACTTGGTGGACAGTGACTTCTTCATCGTCATCATTGATTTCAATGAGTTTGGGGACTTCTTCTTCCTTCTTTTCTACCTTCTGGACCTTCTTCTTTGTCGAGGAGGTGGTGGAGGGACCAGGGCATGCAGAGGACATATGTCCTTTCTGGTGACAATGGAAGCAGCGGCCTTCATCTCAGCAGTGTTTGCGTTCTTCAGGGGTGAGCTTAGATATTTGAACTGCGTCTACATCCATGGCATTGGGGTCTTTGGCGGGTGAGGAATTATTCTGGGTGAAGGGGCAGAAAGTTTGCCCAAAGCCTTTGTTACGACCAGTGATTTCATCAGCACAGTCGGACTGTGTTTGGTACTTCTCTGCTTTGGTGTACCATTCAGTGATTTTCGTGGGGGTGGAGTCGGTGGTCATGATCCTTCTCATGATCCAAGAGGGGAGCCCAGTGGCATAGTAGCCGATCAGGACTTCCTCGGCGGTGATGCCAGCGATGGCAACTTTGTTTCTGAATTGAGCATTGTATTTGGTGAGGGAGGGATCCCAGGTTTCCTTGTTTCCTTTAGTCATTTTAACCATGCGGGTGGTGGAAAGCCAGTAGATGGCTTTGCCAATGACAATGTGGTGTTCAAAGGCGAGTTGAAATTGAGCTTCGAAGTTGGTCCATGTCCTGAGTGAGGGAGGTGTGGTGGTGAGGCATTGGGTTTGGAATGTGGCAGCCCAGGTTTGGGTGGCTCCTTTGGTCATGTACGAGAGGGCGAAACTGACCTTCTTAGCATCGGTGTTATATACAGTGTCATTGACAAGGAGGTAGATGGCCACCGTGTTAAGCCATAGGATGGCCTTCTCGTAGTTGCCATCGAAGGCTTCAGGTGCACCAAGGCACAGTTCAGTGAGTTTCGTTGTGGTGGACATGGGTACAGGTGGGGTAGGGATGCATGGAGGGGTCGGTGGACACAATGGTGGACTAGGGGAACGTGGGAGGGTAATACTAAAGTGTAGTCGTTCGGGGCACTCATGAAGAGGCACCACGTCTTATGTTCGAGGGGTTTGATGGGTGGGTGGCCTATTCGACGATAGGGCCGTTTCGAGGGAAAAGCTTGACCTTTTGTTACAACTGCCTCGGGTAGAGACAGAAGTAGACTTTCGAGGAGTAGTGCAAAGCATTGATGGTTTGCATGAGACGAGGTCAAAGGTTCAAAGGATAAGCCTAACAACCATAGACTTAGATCGAGGGTTCAAGGGACGTCCACTCAGAGGGGAGTGATGGAGGAGTGGGCAAGCGCTACTATTCTAGGTAGGAGAAAGTAGGTCAAGCTTAAAGAAATACATGAGGCAGAGGTGGTGACTATATACTGGAATGAAAAAGTTAAGGGCAGGCATAGAAGTCAGATGACTAATCATAGAAGAATATGATGGAACCTGATGGAAGGAGGCAATGACGGAGCAAGTGGAGTGCAATGTAATGGGGATGAGTCATTGCAGAAGAAAAGAGACAAGTCCGTAAGAGGGCTTAACTAAGTTGAGGAAAAGAAAAGAAAAGGGCATATCATAACATATATATCCCAGATTTTCGTGAAGTCCAACTCCAGGCTTCCAAATCAACTCCAAGTCTATTCCAACCTTTTTTCCTTTCTCGCTTTCCAGACTTGTTCTCTGCTTTCCTCCAATGTTAACTCTGTTCCTATTATTCATTTTGCATGACACTCATGATTGCTAACAAACTTCAAATTGACAGTATCCAACCTTAGTTCTGATGCTTCCGGATCCCAATATCCAGAACCACCATTCTGGAACCACTTCCGGAATTTTCCCGTGCACTTCCGGACTCGGAACCACTGGAAGGTCCGGAACCACTGGAACCACTTCTGGGACATTCCTGCACTTTTCCGGAAGCATTGGAAGCATTGGAAGTATTGGAAATTATTAAAATGTTCTTTCAGGTTCGCTACTACAATATTGCAGGTAACATAATATGAGTATACCTCCGCCCATAGCATATATATCTTCACCCTGCTTACAAGCACCTCAGTCATTTCCACCATCTTAGGCAGCGGCTGAGGTGAGTACTTTTTATTTAGTTTTCATTCCTAGCTAATGTACTGTAGCACTGGGCAATTCCTGCCCTTCTCTTAGGTGAATAATAGTCGTTTCTGCCATCTTAGGCAGTGGCTGAGCACTGGGCAATTCCTGCCCTTCTCTTAGTTTTGTCAGGTTATGAGCCCTGTTGGCACAAGCTAAACGGTAGCACTCAGGAATGACTCAAAATTCCATCTCACACTTCCCTCAGTGCACTCCAGTTCTTTTTAGAACTCACTCCCAGTTCATCTTGAACTCACTCACTTGCATCTGCACTATGTCTCCTTCAGACACCATTTGTGCAGAAGAAATCCTCATGGGACCAAACAATTATGAAATCTGGAAGGTTCAAATCTCAGCAAAGCTTCACGCTGAAAAAGTTTTTGGCA
>JBBPOF010000876.1:0-15486 GCA_038091315.1 Porphyrellus cyaneotinctus | reverse complement strand
TACCAAACATATGTAATCACTTTACAGCATGCTATGGTCTAATATATGTAATAAAAACTTAAAGTCAAACAACTGTCCCAATGAGTGATCATTTTGAAATGGCTGCCATTTCATCAAATCTTATTCAGATATCTTGATCCTTGGTGCTATAGAAAGCCAATGGTTTGTGCTATATTCTATACACTAACATAATGGCAGTCCAGGTTAGGGTTGTTGAGGGTTATTAGCTTTAGGGGAAAACATGCAAACATTGGGACAGTTGTTTGCACCACTGTAGTCTATTTTGTCAACTGCCAGCAGCAGGAACACATGCACCATGAAACGGTACATGTTCCAACTCTAAAAAGTCCCTTCACTGATGGAGATGAAGCTCAGTTTTTTACAATGTTGCTTGAAGTCATTTCACAGAAAATTCTCCCAAGTAGCTTTGGCCTCCTGGTGACTGAATGGGGAATGGATTGCTATCCGACCTTTGAAACCATTCATGTTGGACAGAGGGGAAGTAAACAACTTGATACTTCACTTGCAGACCCAATTTGTTAGGATCAGGCATGCCTATGGTCCCAGGATTTGTTTTTGTTACTGTGCTTTTTAAAGAACTAGTACGTTTGCAGCATATATATGCTTGCCTTTGCCCATAGTGAATTTTCAGACTTGTTTCCCCCTCTGTCTTTGCCATCCACCTCAGCCTTTCAGATTTGCTTTGTATTCACTCATTTTTGCACTCTTTGTATTCCTGCTCTATGGCACTTGATAGGTCATCATTCTGTCAGGGTAACAATGGTACTTGTGAATGTGAACATTTTTGTCCACAGGCTGACAGTGGTCCACACTGCTGGGAGTACAACCATGGAATCAGCAAGCACTCCGGTGCTGTATTTCCACATGCATCTAACTTGGACCCACCACCTTCCCAGGCTTCTCGGCCATGCACCACAAGTAACTCTTCCATACTGGATATTTTTTGCAACATCTCTACCTGCAAACAGGAGCCTGGGCTGCTAGGTATAGATGAGGTCCTGGATTTGGAGTCCCTGGTGTCAGCTGCCAATGTGAAAGCTGAGGTACTTGCGTCCTTTGGATCCAAGAAACTGGCAGATTACTCTAAGCTGGCGAAACAGTCCACTAATGCACAGCCCCCTTGGTCCCAAAAGGTATCATTGGCATTTTTTTGTGTCATATGGACTCATCTAAATAGTTTTGCACTGGCAGGTCCCAGGCTGTATCCTGACCAACCGCCAACTTGGATCCACTGCCACACATGCTTCCAACTCCTCCTGACCTTCCAATACCATCTTTCATGTTCTCTCTGTGGTGATGGTCACTTGTGGCCTTAGTGTATGTACAGTGCTACTTTCCCAATGGTTCGACAGTGCTAAAACTACATACATGATAGACTAATGGTTGTCTTATGGATCCAAAAGCATCTGGCAGCAAAACCTACACAGCTGATGTGCAAGCAATGTGTAACCGGGGGTGCTTCATGGACTCTAACACAGGCATCGCAATTGACTCTGCATGGATGCACTTGGAGGTCACCGCGCAACTCTGTGTATGGTTTCCCAGGGTCTTTGAATATATTGCCAAGAAGAACTCCAAGTGCCCTAGCAGCAACTTTCATGATTGTTGAGGTCCAATCTCTGAATGGATCAACACTCCAAGAAAACAAGGGATGGCTTAAATCCAAGATTTCTGAAAGTCAGCTATGGTTTGGTATGCATATTGATTGTAATTCTATATGGAATGACTTATTATCTACTGTCATACAGTCACAAGGAACCCTGTTCCAGATCATGTCTACGAATCTTGGAACACCCGGCCAATCATTGTCAGCTCCAACAGTGACTTCCACACTGACACCAATGAGACAGACGACAATGAAAGTGACAAATCTGATAGTGATGACAAAGTTCAAGTTCAAGCCAGTGGTGATGAGCCACTCTCAAGTCCCATGGAGGTGCTTGAGATCTTTGATGATGACCATACTGAAATTCATCAGAAGACCCCCCCCCCCATCCTAAAGGTAACTTGGACCCACCCTGGTCTCATACATCTTTGCTATGTACTAACTTTGATCATGCATAGAAAAGCGATCCTGTGCAGTATGTTCTCCAGACTCACCACTGGATGCTTTCCCAAAGAAGATGAAGGAGGGTAGGTACCATCTAATTTTCATCTAGAATGCTACTCATTTTACTTCAACGAAGCATCCGTGTACCCAGTTCTGCTCATTTTGAAGTGCAGCAAGCCTACTGCAACATTCCCACCATACTATGTACCCACCCTTAAGATCTCTCCTTCTCCCACCATTGTTACAATCAGTGAGGATGATGAACTGTTTCAGAACCAATATGCAAGGCCCATCATCAACTTATGGGATCCCAGTCATTCCCTGGCATCCTATCCTTCTGTTATCTCATTCACTAAGATTACCAACTTCACTGACCTTCAACAGTTCATCTAATGCCACTTGCTGCTTTGTATACATCATGATGAGTTGACTGTCCACAATCTCTGGCTTCGAAATCCCCTTTAATCAGCTTTGCTGGATGTATACACTGTAGTAGCAGTTCATAAGATGATTAGTTTTTATTGTTCTCATTGCAACTCTCGAGTGTGATGGGTACATAATTAGGTATCTAAGATATACATGTGGAGTGGTAGTAGCATGAGGAGCAGTGCACATCTATGATTTATTCCACCATATTTTTGATTTTGCAGTATGGTCCTCAATACCTGGTGGATAGGGTCTGCATAGGTAAATCTGGGTGAGAACCAGGTACTGTACCAGAGTTTCTGCAGGGATGACAGTGATGACTCACATGTCCAATGCCTCAACTCCAGTGAGATCAAATATTTCTCCATGGTTTGCAGTGTAGACATTGTTCAACGAGCCCAAGTAAGAGTGTGATGCAAGCTCCAAAGCAGTGAAGATGTATTCTATGGGACAGATGACCACCTTCAGAATTGCGATAACGAAAACTGCACGAGTGCAAAAGAACCAAATGATGATGTTGAGGGCAAGTTTCTTCTGCCATGCTTGACGAATGCCGGGGTGCTTCATGGGGCCAAACCACTTAAGGAAAATGGAAGGAATCCACCACATTAGGGGCCAACACAGCAGGACCCAGCGCTGACACGCCAACGTCTCCTTGACAACTTTGGTCATCCCATTTTCCATTATCTCATCCACTAGAGCCTCCTTCGCAATAAACCTCTGTTTGTCCACATTTTGGAACATATTCCTAGAAGGTGCGTATGACTTGGAACCGTAATTGGAGTTGGTCTCTTCCTGGTTAGATGTCAGTCAGCTTCAGTTGTTGAAATCATCTGAGCAGAACAATTTATGATCCTTGTAGTCATTGTCATGGAAATCACGTTGGAACAAAGAAGCATTAGCCACGAGTGGGACATGCACCTGTGAAGTCACTTGGCTGAATGGATCTGTGAAGTCGTCAGGAGGGAGTCCTGGGGATGCATAGGGAGCATATGGGTCTCCTACTGAGCAAACATCAATCCTAGCTTCCACCTCTGCATTATGGAGGCAGTTTTGCTTCTGTTCTTCCACATCAAGTGCATGAAGATGGTCCTCGAGTGAATGGAAAGCCATATGGGACAAGAAGACCTGTGTAATGAATGAAAACAATGAGCATCTTTGTTAACTGACATAGGGACTCAAAGCTCACCTTGTATTGGCCAAGGACTATTTCAGTCTCCTGCAAGCCCAGAGTGTTTTGTGCCTAAACAGCCTTCTCCAGGACTAACTATGCTGTGCTACTAAACATGGGGGAAGCCCTGTCTGTCACAACTCTCATCAACTCTGTGCCACTCTACTCCAACTCCAACCTCTCCTGATCAGTCTTGCCCGAATCCCTGACCCTGCACAGCCACATCTGCCCCCCACAAGACCTGTGACACGCCAGGGTTGTTCGAGGATGAACTTGCTTGGCATTTGTTTTCTCCTCTCTTCTCTCCTCCTGTGTCCTCCTTCTGTTCTGAAAGTGGCACCGTCAAGTCCACTGCTGCTGTTTTATACTCAGTTTGTTCATCCATATCCTCCTGTTCCCATGGTTCCGTCTCTCCACGTTCCTTCTCCGAGGTTTGTTTGTTTGTTTTGTGCTGTCTTTCTTGTTCCTTGCTTGCAAGCATCATTCTGTTGCGAGGGATGAATCTGCAAAGATGCCTCGCATGGAAAAGACCTCCGATGGTGAACCCTTCCAATGTGGTTAGTCTGTAGGAATTGCCCATTCACTCCACAATGTGTGGGGGTGCTGACCATTTCAGGAGCAGTTTGTGGGAGGTGAGGCGGGTGTTTTCTAACGAGGTGTCATGTACTTGTACTAGTTGCCTGTTGTCAAATGTGACTTCTCCCACTTTGGATTCTTGGACTCTGCAGTCAAAGGCCAGTTTATGTTTGATGGCATGTAGTGCTGTGTGGTCTGCGGCATCGAGATGTTGCTGGGTTACATATGCTAGCTGTACATCAACATCTGACAGTGAGAGTTCGGTGGTTAGTGTAGGCGTTGGGGTGGGGGCAGTGTTGACAACAAATCCAAGGAGTAGTTCTTTTGGGGAGAATTGGAAGGCGGGGATGATGCATTCATTGAATTGGCAGATGGCCATATCAAAGTGATCTGGCCAGGTGCGTGTGAGGTCGGATAGAGATGTGGTGGTGCATATGTCTTCACCTAGCTTGGGACTGCATAGGCAGTGAAGATGACCTAGGAGTTGGCTGTTTGCATTTTTGACTAAGCCATTGACCCATGGTGTGTACGCAGCTGTTATGTGGTGCTTGGTTTCATTGACCTCGCACCATGCATGCACCTCCACATTATTAAAGTGGGATCCTCCATCTGTCATCAGGGCTTCTGGGGCTTTGAATGCAGCAGTGACAGTTTTAAGGGTGTCCACTGTTGACTTCATGGTGCCATGTCTCTTGAGTTTAAAGCCCCAGACATGTTGGAAAAACATGTCTAGGATTAGTAGGATGCAATGATATCCTCCTTTCCCTTCTGGTAGTGTTAGATAATCAGCGACCAGAAGTTCAAATGGGTGTCAATGTGTGATGGGGTGCATCAGGGAATGGAGGTGTGTGGAGCCGAAGTTCTTGCACTGTGGGCATTGGCATATTGCAGTCACAATGGATGCGTCTAGCCTTGGGCTCCAGATATGGTCTATTAGTTTGAGTTTCACCAGGTCTCGTCTCCAGTGTCCATTTGACTCATGCTCCTGTTTGGCCAATTCAATCGCCTTGTCCTGGGATACACATTCTAGACGTGGTCGTGAATGGGTGGTTTGTTTGTCTGCAATTTTCCATAGGTGGTCATTCTCGAGCATGTAGCCCATGGTGCGATGCTGTGCATGTCTGTGATCTCGCTCTGGCTTATCACCATCGAGGTCGAACATGGCATTTATGACCTCTAGGAAGATTGGTTCATCAGTGAATCGCGTTTGGAGGGAGGATAGAGCGGGGAGCATGTCCACTGTAAAGAGGTCATTGATGATGCCTGTGCTGGCTTCCCAGTCAGCATTGACCAACCAGGTACTTCCATCGTCGGGCATTATTGGCTGGCCCATATGCATGCAACTAAGTGCATTGGCTGCAATGTTGGACTTGCCTGACCTGTGATGGATGTCAGTTATGTAGTGGGCTGATATGCCATCCTGCCATCGAGCATGTAGCAGAGATGGCATGCCATTACCAATTGTATCGCATAGTGTGATGCAATCCATTTCAATCTCGACTGGGAAGCCCCATATTACATTGCTAAAATGATCAAATCCAAATTTTAATGCTGCGAACTCCAGGATGTATGGTTTGTAGCGTTCCTCAGTGGGCGATGTCCGCTTGGAGCCAAAGCCCACTGGGTGAATGGATGTGATGGTCTCCCCATTAGGGAGGGTGGTGGTGTGGTGCTGGGAGAGCATAGCACCAAAACCTATTTTGCAACCATCAGTTGTGAGGATGAATGGTGTGCCATCAAACTTGGGTGCTCATAGCACTGGTTTGGACACTAGTGCTTGTTTGAGGTGGGTAAACACTTTTGTGTGTCTGGGTGTCCAGTACCGATTGAGTGCACAATCCCTCAGGAATTGTTTATACTTGCGTTTCCCCAATTTAGCTGCTGGTTGGGGTAAATCTAAATTGCACTGTGGGTCTGTTAGCAGCGCTGCTGTACATGTGTAGTCCTGGATGAGGGGTTGGAAATAACCTGTCAATCCTAGGAAGCGCATTAGCTCATGTAGATTGTTGGGTATGGGCCACTTAGCAATGGCTTGGAGTTTTGCTGGGTCAGGTTTGATGCCCTCTTTGCCCACTTGTGCACCTCCATATATGGCCTCTCTCATGAATAGTTGTGTTTTTGAGGGTGAGACAGAGAGGCCTCGTTTGCGCCACGTACTGAAGAAGATGCAGAGGCGATCTAGGAGGTCAGGGAAGTCATCGCCTGCCATACCATTGTCGTCAACAAAGGTTTCAAGGCCCAACTTAAGGAAGACTTCCTTGAGGGCTTTTGTGGTCATCTCAGCAAAGCAGGATGGTGCACCCATGATGCCCATGGGCATTCATGCATAGCAGTGATAGCCACATCCTTCTGTGTAAATGCAGAGGTATGGCTGGTCATCTGGTTCTACTTCTATGGTGTAGAAGCTGGATGCAAAGTTGACGACACAGAGAAATTCATGGCCTGCTAGTCACTGCTGTTTTGTTAGAATGTCACCTTGGACCATTGGAGCCATTGTTGAGGCTTTGTTCACCGAATTGAAGTTTTGTGTGATGCGCCATTTGTTTTTCACAGGTGTATTCTCGCACTGCTTACGTTTCCCCTAACAACCATCATGACTCATTTGTGACTCAGTAGTTCTATTGCTTCTATGACATTCTATGGATTAGTCATCCGCAGTAGTTCACTAGTACTTATACCAAGCTGCTTGTATCTTGTTTCCTCATTCTTGATCTATGCAATACAACGTTCATTGTACGTTCTCAAGTCTCCCTCAACCTCTGTCTCATTCGACTAGAGGAACCCTTGACCTTGACCTTGACCTTGACTTGACTCTTGTCGTAGCTTTGTTCTATCGAGGACATTGTGTCTCTTCGTGAGTACCTCCCTCGAGACAAACAGAGTATGCTTGACATACTGCGTACATTCTGCATAACAAAAGATCAAGAATCTCCCTCCGTCCCTCCTATTTAGGAGAAGGACCAACCCACCATTGTCACCACGACATCCAGACCTTCTTGTTGAAGGTACCAAGTACCACAGGACTCTGACAACAACAACAAGTCGTTGTACTCTGAAACCACTGTATCCAGAACCTCCCAGGCTGTGATGCCCTTCGTACCCACTGTACCCCCTGCACCTAGAATAACCCCAGTACCCATGTCCAACCCCTCCGAACTCAAGGCCGCCCTCCCCGCGGATTTCTCTGGGGAACCCTCAGATGCCATGAGATGGATCAAGGCCATGAAGGCCTACTTCGCCATCAACTCCAGGTTGTATTCATCAGATGAAACTCAGGTCATGTCATGACCACTCTCAATAAGATGAGCAAGGGACAAGGCATCTCTTTCTCAGAGATGTGGTATGACAAAATGGCCGACGCCAATGCCCCCGCCTCCGATAAAACCTTTGACAAACTTGTACTGGACTTTGAGTCCACCTTCTTCCCTTTCGATATCAAAGCCATCGCTTGACATGACCTCACCAAGCTGGTCCAGAAATCGTTCAAACTTCCAAATGAAAGCATAGACGACGGATTCCAGAAGTATATCACCGATTTCCAAAACCTCACTGCTAAAGCAGGAATCACTGATCCCATCATGCTCATCGACTGTTACAATACAGTATATGTGCGCCTCTGTTTTCCTTCTTTCTTCTCGTTTCTCCACCTTCGCCCTCCCTGGAATGCTAACGCCAGGTCGAGATGACTTTCTCCTCCTTTTTGACCCAGATGGCTTCAGCATTATTGCATTACCTTGAATGCACTCCTCACGCTGTTCCTTCTCTTATTGCCGGTAGGGGACATGCACTTACATCAGGTATATTCTTCTTGAACAGCTTTCTCCTCTAAGTAGTTCTCTCACACTGCTTACGTCGCCCCTAACTACCATCATGACTCACTGGTAACTCAGTTGTTCTATCTGCTTCTATGATGTTCCATAGATTAGTCATCCGCAGTAGTTCACTAGTACTTATACTGAGCTGCCTGTATTTTACCTCTTCATTCTTGATCTGCGCAATACAACGTTCATTGTACGCTCTCAAGTCTCCCTCAACCTCAGTCTTCTTTGACTTGAGGAACCCCTGACCTTGACCCCTTGACTTGTCTTTTGTCATAGCTTTGTTCTATCGAGGACGTTGTGTCTCTTCATGAGTACCTCCCTCGAGACAAACAGAGTACACTCTACGTACAGTGTACGTTCCGTGTAACATCGACCAGTTCTCCCTCGGCATTGATCAACAGATTGCCACCATGATTCTGTCCATGGCTGCCATTCCCACCACTTTACCCAGGTGGATCGAACAAGCCAAGGTTTTCCATGCGCAGAAGATGTGCATCGCTACCCTAAGAGGTCGTCACGGAACTCCCTCGCTTCTAAACTCTCATACCACCAGAGACCCTGACGCCATGGACGTTGACACAGTAACCCTGTGAAAACTCACCCCTGCAGAGCGTGCTAAATGCTTCAAAGACGGCCTTTGCTTCCGCTGCAGAAAGCCCAAACACAATGCTACCCAATGTCACTCTCAAAGAACCTCTCAATCAGCAACCCCTTGTCCCCAGAAAGTTCAAAACACAGAAACCACCACTACCGATAATGCTCCCCTGTTGAAATCTACTACCACCCCTCTCTCTGCACTAGAACAATACGTCCAAACCTTGAAAACCCAAGGAAAGGACAAAACAGAAGTCCTTCAAACCCTGAAACTCTGCTACGACAACCCAGTGGAGGAAGTGGCTGTAACCAACCTCGAAGCAGAGGATTTTTAAATCGAGAAGATGTTTCAACATCCTCTTCCCATGATATCACCCATGTACTAGTAGCCTTGCCAAAGCAAAGAACTCTTTGCATCCCCATTAAACTCTGTGCTAGTACAAAAATTGTCGAAACCACTGCTCTCATTGACTGCAGAGCCACTGGGAACTTCATCGATACCGGACTCCTTTGTGAAGCCAACTTCCCCCTCGTTCGTCTTCCCAAACCTACCTTGGCAATAAACGTCGATGGAACTTCCAATGCGACAGGAACTATACGTTGGAAAGCCCACACCTCTTTCCAACACAATTCCTTTTCCGATGACATAGATCTCATGGTACTCAGCCTAGGGAAAAGACAGATCATTCTGGGAATGCCCTGGCTTCGAAAGTGGAATCCCCACATCAACTGGAATGCTCATACCCTTGAAATTCCTCGACCACCATCCCCAGCGTCTGATGATCCACACATCCCACAAAGATACCTCCTTCGGTGGCTTGGTCTAGAAGCCGATCGAAAGATATCCCAATGCCTTCAGAAGCGAGAACTGTGGCACAATGGTGAAATGATCAACAAGATCACCATCTCTACTCAAATCGCTCAAACTGAAAAACCAACAGAACAACCGGTTCCGGATTGGTGCCAGGACTTTGCGGACGTCTTCTCGGAAAAGATGCATACCAAGTTACCACCCCATAGACCCTTCGACCACACCATTGATCTCCTCCCCATGTTCACCCCAAAGATAGCCAAGATATACCCCTTAAATCATGCTGAACTTTCTGCTTGCGAAGCATTCCTCAAAGAACATTTAGCAACCGGACGTATTGTTCCCTCCAAGTCCCCTCAGGCTTCCCCGTTCTTTTTTGTACCCAAAAAAGATGGAACTCTTCATCCTTGCCAAGATTATTGACATCTGAACCTTCATACCCGATGCTTCGGATATCCCTTGCCACTCATCCCGGAACTCATTGATGACATGAAAGATGCCAACTTCTTTACCAAGTTCGACATCTGATGGGGATATAACAACATCCGAATTTGAGAGGAGGACCAATGGAAGGCCGCGTTCATTACACCCCTTGGGTTATTTGAACCCACCGTCATGTTTTTCGGCTTTTGCAATGCTCCTGCAACCTTTCAGTCCTTCATGAATCACATCTTCACAGACATGATCGCGGAATGTTGGCTTAAGATCTATATGGATGACCTAGGCATCTGCACCCAAGGTTCCCTCTCTCTTCACCATGAATGAACACGTTGCGTCCTACTCCGCCTGCATGAACACAACCTGTTGTTAAAAATCTCCAAGTGCACCTTCAATGTCCCAACAATGGAGTACCTTGGGATGGTCATTGGGCAAGGACAGGTTGCTATGGACACCAAGAAACTCAATGCCATCTGTGACCGGAAACCCCCCACCTCTGTCAAAGCCATACGATCCTTCACCGGCTTCACAAATTTCTATCGCAAATTCATCCCCAATTTCTCCAACATTGTCGCCCCCCTGAATCTGTTAACTAGGAAAGACGAACCCTGGGCTTGGACCCCACTCCAACAAAAGGTGTTCAATACTCTCAAGTCCATTTTCTCCTCTGCCCCTGTCCTTTGTATCCCTGATGTCTCCCAACCCTCCCTTTTAGCCGCTGGCATGGTACTCATGCAGGATGACGCCAACAGCGATTCCCATCCCTGTGCCTACTTCTCAAAAACCTTCGCCCCTGCAGAACGGAACTATCACATCTATGACAGGGAACTCCTTGCCGTTATCCTTGCCCTTTCTGAATGGCGACATTACCTTCAGGGAACCAATCATCCTATCACCATCATCATGGATCACAAAAATCTTTCCTATATCAAAGACCCTCACAAACTCTCTCATTGACAGGCTTGTTGGGCTCTGTTTCTCCAAGACTTTGACATTGTCTGGAAGGTGACGCCTGGATCCAAGATGGCTCCTGTGGACGCTCTCTCTCATCGGGATCATCTGGATACTACTGCCGATAATGCAGATGCTTCCATCTGCTCCGACCCCGTGATCATCAACACTCTCGACACTACTCTCGCCCACAAAATCTCTTCTTCCTCTGCCTCTGACCCTCTTGTCTTACACACCATCACCAACCTCCAACAAGGTTCACCATTGTTCCCCCGCTCAACCCTCGCTGATTGGACCCTCGACAACAGCCACCTCTATTTCAAAGGTCGCATGTACATACCTCCGTCCTCTTGCCACTCCGTTGTCTACGCTTTACACTCCTCTCCTTCTACGGGTCATATGGGTCGTTTCCGCACCAAGGCTATTGTTGAATGTGACTTCTGGTGGCCTGGATTGTCCTCCTTTGTCAATGCTTTTGTCTCTGGCTGTGCTATCTGCCAGCAGAACAAGGTTAATACTCATCCGACTTGTCCCCCTCTGACTCTGATCGCCTCTACCTCCTCCCTTCCTTTCCGACAACTCTCCATTGATCTCATCACTGATCTCCCCTTCTCTGCCAGTTCGGATTCTCTGATGGTCATGGTCGACCACGGCCTTACAAAGGGGGTAATTCTGTGCCCTTGTATGAAAACCATCGATGCCACTGGAGTCACTAAACTTTTCTTTGAACATGTTTACAAACAATTCAGGTTATACAACTCTATTATCTCAGATAGAGGCCCTCAATTCGCCTCTCCTTTCGCGCTGGAATTGGCCAGACTCCTCAACTATGACATCCACCTCTCCACTGCTTATCACCCTCAGACTGATGGCCAGACCGAACGAACTAATCAGGAAATTGAAACCTATCTCCATATCTTCTGTTTCAATAACCCCCAAAAATGGACAGAGTACATCACCACCACCAAATTCCACCACAACTCCGCTCCACACAGCTCTACCAAGGCCTCCCCTTTCTCCTTACTTCTCGGATACGAACCACAGTCATATCCCCCTCTAGGCAAGACCTTCCTCCCTGCTCTCGAAAACTGACTCTCCCAGCTTGAAGAAGCCCGAAAGGAAGCTCTGGCAGCACATGAAACTGCTAGACAGATCATGACAGAACGTTCCACCCAGAAATTCTCCCCCTGGAAAGTAGGTGATAAGGTTTGGCTAGAAGCCTCTACTCTACGCCTCCAGTACCTTTCATGAAAACTCGCCCCAAAACGTCATGGACCCTTTGAGATATCCCAGGTCCTATCTCCGCTCACTTACCGATTACGCCTACCACCCACATGGAAAATCCATGATGTGTTCCATGCCAACCTCTAATCTTCCTATCGCGAAACCGTCACACATGGTCCCAACTTCTCTCGACCCCCCCCTGATCTAATAGATACCGAAGAAGAATACGAGGTTGATCGGATCATTAGTCATAGAGGCAATGCCAGGAAATGCCGGTACCTAACCACATGGAAGGGCTATCCGTCCTCGGAGAACACATGGGAACCCGAAAGCAATCTCTGCCATGCCCCTGAGATACTCAAGGCTTATAAGGAGAGTCATTGTTTGAACTAAATCCCCAGGAAGCGGTGTCTCTTCGTGAGTACCCCCCTGCGAATGTTCCACTTCTCCATTGAAGCCATCATCTTTGACTCCCCTGAATATGTCTTTCCTATCTTCGTCTCGTTCCTCCTCTTCTCTATCCTCCTCTCCAAATACCTCCCCGTTGCATTCTCATCCTGTTTGTCCTTCTTGTTTGCTTCTCATTCTTTATGCCACTATTCTCACCATGCCACATATTTGCCACACCCTCGAGGATCTCTATCTGTTCGAAGAAGACATGGTCACCCAGGAGCTCATCAAACTCTTCCACAAGACCCTGACTGTTGAACGATACCATCGTTTGGCCAACCCTTCTAACGCACCTTCGGACTTTGGTATCCCCTTACAACTTCATATATCTGCTCTCCCTTGCCGTATTCTCACCATCCTCCATCTTTATGGATTCCACTCTTTTGTCAAATGATTACCCACCACCATGATCTATCCCACGTTTCGACGAATTTACTTATCCATGTCCATGGGAGAACGAGACAGATACATGGAAGCAACCAACTTCCTCCCTCCTTGATCCCCGCCTATCATGCCCGTTCCCCCTCCTAGACCCCAAGGAGAAACCTTCGTACCTACCACTCCCACACTCACATCCCGCATCTCTTCTCGTCCCTGCTCCCCCATGACCCTGCTGTCTGAAACCTCTACCACAATCGAACCATCCACCTCTCCTGTCGAACGACCTCTCACTCCGGTAGCTATTCGCTTCCCACATGACTCTGATACTGCTGGCCGACATCTCAATGAAGACGCTCGACGCATCTTCAGGTCCTATTACACTCGGAACACTTCTGGCAATAACATTCTCTTGGCGGCTACTCATGTTCTTCCAAACATCTTTTCTCCTACTCCCACCAATGCCTCCACTCAGTGTTTTCGTTGTCACGGTCTTGGGCACTTGTGAGATGACTGTCCTGAATACATCTGTCCCAAATGTCATCGTGCTGCCCCCGGTCATCCATCACGTCTGTGTCTCACCACCCAATGTAGCGTTTGCCTTCGATGGGGACATGGACCCCAGTTTTGTCCTGGAGTACCTTGCTCCGCTTGTGCTGCGTTCGGGCACCAAGAGGTTGATTGTCCTTTTACAGTCCTTACTCCTGAGCAGGCAGCAACTATCTTCTCCCCTGGAGCTCTCCAACGAGAACCCCCTCCTCCTGATGCATAGGGGCAGTATGTTACTTGAGCCTGGGGCTCCAGTATACGAAGGGGGTAATGTTACGATACAATATATGTGTGCCTCCGTTTTCCTTATTTCTTCACATTTCTCTATGTTCACCCTCCCTGGAATACTAACACCAGGTCAAGATGACTTTCTACTTCTCTTCAACCCAGACGGCTTTAGCATTATTGCATTACCTTGAATGCACTCCCCACGCCGTTCCTTTCCTCTATTGCCGGTAGGGGACACGCACTTACGTCTGATTTGCTTACCTATGGACAGCCTCCTCCTCTAAGTAGTTCTCTCGCACTGCTTACATTTCCCCTAACAACCATCATGACTCATTTGTGACTCAGTAGTTCTATTGCTTCTATGACATTCTATGGATTAGTCATCCGCAGTAGTTCACTAGTACTTATACCAAGCTGCTTGTATCTTGTTTCCTCATTCTTGATCTATGCAATACAACGTTCATTGTATGTTCTCAAGTCTTCCTCAACCTCTGTCTTGTTCGACTAGAGGAACCCTTGACCTTGACCTTGACCTTGACTTGACTCTTGTCATAGCTTTGTTCTATTGAGGACGTTGTGTCTCTTCGTGAGTACCTCCCTCGAGACAAACAGAGTACACTCGACGTACTGCGTACGTTTCACATAACAGGGCCCCATGTACAAAGGTGGTGGTGCTGCATGGACATAATGGACGGGTACAGGCGGTGCTCATGTCATTGATCTGCACAGCATGGAGCCCACGATTTGATGCCATCTTGTTTTGAGGGGTGGTAGGGGGTTAGTCGCTGTGCACGTATTGCTAGTGTGAGGGGGGTCGGTGATCATACCACAATTGTAGCATTTGCCCGAGCCAATATTGGCCATTCCTGGTCTGAGGGAGTATGGGCATTCAAGGCTGGGTAAGGTTTGATCATATTGGTGGTGCCCCACCTCTGTGTTGGTGTGACGCGGGAGTACTGTGGCTTGTTCTAGAATTTGTGTCTGTGTCAGTGGTGCTGTTTGAGTGGCGGGGAGCCTGGTGTGGTGGGTTCCTTGGGCGGGGACTCGCCCAACAGAGGTTGCCGTGTGTTGGGGGTAAGTCAGGCCCACTCAAGGAGGATGTGTTGCTGGCTGGGAGATGTGGATGTGCTGGAGCGCCTTGATAGACTGTTTCAATGCTAATATTTCATCGTTCTGCTCCTTCTCCACTCATAGTCAGCTGTGGGGGATTGTGCATACAGTAGTAACGAAGTCTTCCCATGAGTTGTATTCCTCTGTTAGTTGATTCTGCAGGACCTTGGGTGAGCACGCAACGGCATGGCTGATGAGGATGCCATCTATGTCACCCATGCTTAATGTGAGGCACATGATTTTGTCTGCCCATATGTTTTGCCCGTAGTTGCCTACCCCTCTATCATCTTTCCAGGTCCTGATGTCTTCCTCCTTCAGAATGAGGATGGAGATTCATTCACACTGCTGGGCCCAAGTCCAGATCGGATGACGTTTAGAAGGCCAGCCCTTTAGGAAGGCAGTACACAACATTTCGATTGTTACTGTTTCCTGTGGGGTGAGGGCTTCAAACCATTCTTCGGCCATGCTGCCAGGACTTAGCTGTAACTTGAAGCGGTTGACTTTTCACGCTTCCGTCCAGTTGTCTGGCAAGCCAAGTTGGAATGCCGTGAACCATTTGGTGGGGGGCTCTTTTTCCGAATAGTCACCTTTGAAAATGGGTACCGCTCTGGGGTTCTCCTGTGTGGCCATGGTGGATGCATTCGCAGGTGCTTTCTGTCGAGGGTTTGGCAGATTGGACAGTTGGAGA
>JBBPOF010000875.1:0-15487 GCA_038091315.1 Porphyrellus cyaneotinctus | reverse complement strand
GGGAACCGTCATTTGTTTGGTTCCTCAGTGATGTAGCCTATCTCCGCTGTGCTGAGATGTAAGGTACGCTGCGCATCCCCTCGCCGACCCGGTCTGGACGTCGTCGTCGAGCGTCAACCTGGTCTAGACCCTCGCTCTTGTCACGTTCACGACGGTCGTCGTTTGTCTTTTGTCGTTTTCTTTGTCTTTCGTCGTCTTTTTTTTCCCCTTTCGTTCCACATAGACACACACCTTTGTCCTTTTCTACATCTTAGCCACTGGCTCCTACCTATGTCATCCTCTAGTCCACATTGTATATATAGCTCCCCTGTACTCTTAGTTCGACATCATCATTAATATTGTATCAAGCCCGCTTCCACCCAGAGGCATCAATTGACCATTCCTAGACCGTTCCAACAGTTCTGTCGTCTTTCTTGGTTCCTTGGGAAGAAAGCACGCAACATCATCTTCCGTCGTCTAAATAGGTTGAGGACCATCATGCGGAGCTACGAAAAAGCTTTGGGCAGGATAGGTTCAAAAACGTGGCGCAGGCTTCACGAGCTCGAGTCACTGGGCGTGTCTTTCATGAAGGCTGTCGTCTTACAGAGGCGATGATAGTGATGAGTATGAACTGGAGGACTTTGCCTGCCGGTGACACGACAGCGTCAAGACTCAAGAAGCAATTGGCAGCGCGAACGAGCGATGAGGACAATAAAGAAACCAAGTAAGCGGGACTGTCGAAACGGTCTGAGAACGGTCGGTTGGATGCGTCTTGAGTGGAAGTGGGCTCGATACGATGATGGTGTCGAATAGCTAAGAGTACAGGGGGCCTATATATATGATGCGGACTAGAGGATGACATAGGTAGGAGCCAGTGGCCAAGACGTAGAAAAGGACAAAGGTGTGACTAGTATGTGAAACGAACGGAAAAAGGACGAGAGACAGACAAAGATGAAATGGCGACCATCGCGAACGTAAGATAGAGGGAGTCTAAGCCAGGTCGACGGCTCGACGACCACATCCGGACCGGATCGGCGAAGGGACGCGCAGCGTTCCTTACGGTTCATTTGGGCTTCCTCGCGTCCATATCTTTTGTCTTGTTGCCCACGTACCTTACTCGGTCAATGTTGAAGAAAGTGAAGTGCCGTATCCGTGGTATAGTTGAGAATCATTTACTTGTAGAAAGCTCGTATCTGGGTCTCCACTTCTTCTGATGAAAGTTTGATATCTGGAAACGCGATATATCAGCGTCAGCGAATTTACCATAGGTACTCTACTCACACTTTTGCGGGTCTGTCGCAAAAGGATAGCATTGTCAGTGAAAACACGTCGCGCTGTCGTAGAAGAAAACGAAGACTTCACTCTTGCTGAATTCTTTATCTCGCTGCTTCTGAATGAACCGTTGCAAACTCGGCACCACGAGTTTGACAGCTTCCTCAGCGATCGCTTTCCTCCCTTCCTCCTCTTCCTCCAACACCCTTGCCATCCGATGTCTTTCCCCAACCTCTTCCAAAAGGTCGTAAAACCGCGTAAACTTCTCCTTTGTCGCGGCTTTCCATGCGCTACTGCCTACCTTTTCCTTTTCGCGATCTTCGCTCAACGCTTGCATCAACGGTGAAAAGTTGGCATCGAAGTAACCTGCTTTCGCAGTTCGAAAAGCGGACGCGAGTGCATCCGTAGTGGGCTTTGTGACGAGCTCGATTAGCCCCGGGTGCGTTGGTTTCAACACGAGGCGAGAATAGAGATAGGAGATGTTGTTGAGTAAAAATACGGACCCGAACGCGCCACGGCGTTGTGTTCGGGACAGAGTCGTCAAGCTGCTTATAGTCGTGTTCACAATGTCGACTTTGAGAAGTATTATGAATGAGCAGTGAGAAGTAAACGTGAAAAACGGACGAACAGATATAATGTTGGAGGATGACTTTTTCGGTTACTTCAATTGCCGGAACCTTTTGGGTCTTTCCAACTCGCTGGCCCTCACCCATCTTCCAGTTTCCGTCTCCAAGTGCAAGAAGTGCTGCTCCAACTGCCTCCTGTACTTCTGGGATTCTGTCTAGATATTGTACTGTCTGAAACATGTCAACAGAACGTCCTTAGAACAAAGAAACGCATAACGCTTACGGAGACAGTGAAATCAGCCAGGCTCACGCCCAATTCTCCGCCCTTACCAGATCCTGTAGCTGCCAACTTCAAATCGGCCAAAAATTCCGGAAACGTTCTCAAACACACGCTCCTAACAGAGTTAAGCCCGTCCCGCAACTCGTTTGTGTCTCTCCGCCCTTCCCCTCTCCAAGTCATGAGAGTCTCCCAGCGGCCCTGGGAAACCGAAAGAGCGGAGTAGGTAGCAAGAGCATGAAAGGTATATTTATGAAGAGAACGTTTGATGATGGCAGTCAAGGAGGACAGGGTATCTGTGAAGAGCGTGAGAAGGGGGTTGAGGAGGGTATCGTATGTGGACGCCAAGAGAGAAGGTACAGTGAGAGGTGCGAGATCAGTAAGAAGGTTATGTTCGGTCTGCACACATCGCAGTCAGCGCAGGACTGACCGCGAAGGAGCAACCTACCTCTGCAATACGAAGAAGGTTCTCCACCCAGGTCCCAAACTCTTTACCTGAAATAACGCCGTCCAACGTTTCCGCGCGATCGACGACTCGCTTGGCATTCATTTCTAGAGATTTGCGATTCCACGTTCCACGCATATCAGCGTACCCACGCTGTGCATCCTTCAAGGTACCAAGAATGACTTGGCTAGCAGGATGTGATGGATGAGTAGAAGGTAAGGGAAGACCGCGCAAGAATGCTACGAGAGGTTTAAGTGGTGCGAGTAGTGCGGGTGGGAACATCGTAGGAGTGAAGTCAAGACCTGCTATTGGAGGCGAACCTGATGATCCTTCAGCAACAAGTTTCGTGTACAGCTGCGTCAGCTTCTTTGCACCAGTCTCGACGAGACGGGCCTGCGAGTGTTGTTTATCAGTTCGGCATGTATGAAAGTGGCATGATAACACAGGACACACCTTTTCACGGGAATCTTCGTCTGACGATTTAAACGCAATTGCCGCATTCAAACGCGCGAGGGTATCGATGTATATTTCCAGTTGTCCGACCTGAGGACTGTAGCGAGTTCATAATGAGATAGCAGTTCCGGGACACAAAGCAATATCTCGCGTACCCTCGTAGAATGAGACCCTCTTCTTTAGCAACGCCTTCATGGCCGCTCGCTACCTCATCGATTTTCAAGAGCGCACAATCGATATCTAGTCGTATCGTTGAAACAGAATACATTAAACACGACCCTGAAGGCGTACTGTGCGAACGGTGGTTCAGTTTCTGAGTCACGGCGTATAGTGGAAGTATTGATTTTTCCAACTTGACCAGACGCGAATCGAAGTTGGTCAATACGGCTGGTGACATCAGCCTTGATCGAGATGCATGCAGCACCAGGCAACGTACATATCATCCGTTGTGATATCTGGCGGGTCTTGTTTAGGTTCTGCTCAAGCTAAATGTGGTGCAGATTAATCGAGGAACATTCGTGCCCACAACGAACATACCAGTTCAATCTCTGCACTCTCGTCGTCCATGCCGGACGATGGCGGATGCTAACTTTGAAGACCTAATCTGACCTTGTAACAAAAGATTGTTGGACACCGCCACCTGTGTGGGGCGAACCGGAAGTGTACCCCCAATACAGGGTTAGGTCTTGTCATGAAGACAATTGTTCACGTACAGTATACTCCCTCCTAACGCATACCTGTTGGGAAAGGGAAAAAGTGATGGGTTATTAGGGAGTATGGGGTATTTGAGAGGTATCTACAGCCAAAATGGGGGTTCGGGAGATGTAAAGAGGTATGGGTTATGAAGGAGTATGCATTATATATGGTATGCGTTAGGAGGGAGTATACTGTACTACGGCTCACTACTGTAGTCGTCGAGTACACTATGGCGGTCACTGGTATTGAAAGTTGACTAGAACGGCCTCAAGCGTCATTGCCGACCGGGCTCCCCAACTTTAATTTTGGGTCAAGTTCCAAGGACCACCGTTACCCCCCCCCTTTTATACAACGTAAGGACAGTGACTCAGTGAAGATGAAACGAAGGTTAGGGGTACCATCCGTCATACCTGACAACAAACTCCTATCACAATCGTACTACCTTCCATATTCTCGCCAAAGGTTCCCTATCGCGCCACTCCTTTTCCCTCTCTTCTGTTGCCACTGCCGATGGGTTTCGTGTTCACCAAATTCATGTCCCCTATCTGGTGGGTCCTTCGCCTACCATCCAATCGAGGCTCGATGAAGGAAGGTAAGCAAGGTTTATTGTCGAACTTAAAACGACAACGAAATACTTGATCAGATCCCCGACAGTATTTCATCCGGCGTCTGGCACTCTTGGAGAAAGCTGAACAAGATGACCATCGAGCAGCGCTCGCGTTAGCGTGTGACAGACCGCTTCCGAAACAGACCAAGGCTCAGTTGGAGATGTCCGAAGCGTCTTTTGCAGAGTTGCTGTGAGTTTTCTTACCTCTTTCGAATACTCGTGTTCTAGAGAGGTTATTGCTTAGCGAGAAATTCTTGGTGGCTGATGCGGTAGCTGAGGGGCCTCCTTCTGAAGCAAGGGCCTCCAGACCAAACAGCTGTTTTAAAACGGGGGAGTCAGTCAAATCGTATCGATAGCATTCACCGGATGACTTACCACGCGTAACTGGCCAGCGTTGAATGTGTCATCTGCCGTGATGCTTTCGAAGCCATCAGCTGTTTCAAAGGACCTTGCGGCCATTGCATTTGCTCCGCGTGTGTCATTGCCATGGCTGAAGTCGCCAATAAAAACGAAGATATTTTCCCCTTGCAATGTTGTCAACAGCCACTTCCAATGGACACGTTCCTCAGTTTCTTGCAAGATCCACTGCGTACACGCTTTTCTGCCAGGTGCGCGGAGGTAGCTACGCCTCCCAACCTCCGCGTTTACTGCGCGGTCAAGTCATGTTCGACTTTCATCGGCAGGAAGCCAGCATCGCCACAGCGCGTGATGTCCTGCCCAGAATGCCACGCGGACGTTTGTTCGCAATGCAAAAAGCCTGCACATCCAGGAGAAAGTTGCGACGACAATGAGGCTCGCGGTGTTCGCGCTCTTGCCAAGGAGAAAGACTGGAAAACCTGTCCAATGTGCAAAATGATAGTGGAGCGCTCCGAGGGTTGCCCTCACATGAAATGCCGATGCCGGCAACAGTTTTGCTACACATGCGGCGGAAAGTGGGGGGAAGACTGTAGATGCGTTCGACGGTAGATTGGATTTCTGGATGGATAGTAGAGGCGTGTATGGATGCTGGATACGCGGATGTCAATAATTGCCTTCTGTTTTTGCACCACTGCATTCTCTGCTTCTGACCGTATCATTGTCCCCAATGGGTGCTATTCCCCAACGACCGACTCGGTCCAAGCCATATCCTGAGTCAGCTTGATATCTTCCAAGCACAATTTATCCGTATAATCATGTCGTTCATCAGGCCGAGAACACGACGGGGACTGCTGGACCCACCCGGTGGATCAATATGGCTTAAAACGCCGGGACTCCTTCAATTTCTCTATGCGTGCCTTGTCTGCTTCGAAGTTCTTTCTAAGATCCAACAACGCTAGAAACGCAAAAGCAAGCTTAGCAAGAGCACGTCGAATGACACACCGCCCCACCTTTTCTCTGCTTCTCTGCCTTTTGAAAGGCATAAAAACCTTCCTTTTCATTTGCTTCCTTCTTTTTTTTACTCCTAGTCCGACCCGTTTTTTCAAACACCTTGCTCGCGACACCAACGCCACCCCCAAGGGTCTGTCCGTACGCCCCACCTCTCATCACAAGCGTGAAACCATCCTCGTCCACGATCGCCTCTCCTTTGCGATACGCCGACTTTTGCTTCGTCTTTGCCAAATCAAATTCGAACCGTTCCATCCATGTGTCCGCATGCGCCTTGACGACGTCGAGCGGTGGTCTTTGCGCATCATGCAACGCTGCGTAGTGTGCAAGCCCCCGTGGTTCTTCGGAAGACGGCCAAGAGCGCGGCTTCGTAGGTGCGACGAGCGCTTTTTCGAGTGAGGAGGCGTCGAGGAAGATGACGTGGGCGATACTACCAGTTTTTCGGAGGGTACGTAGTAGGACGGGTGGGAGAGGTACGACACTCGGAGATACGCTCTCTTTCGATTGTCGCTGTCGTTCTTTTGATCCTAGTTGTGATTCTTCGCGCGATGGTGATGGTGACCGCGACGACGGTGGCTCCGACTCGGGCTCTGCTTCAGTCTCCCCCGTATCCCGGTTGTACACCACTCGTTCTACCGTCCCACAAGACTTGAAAAAAAGTGAGATTTCGCGGTCTGTAGCATCGACAGGGATGTTGACTAGAAAGAGGGTCCTTCCTTCTGGATATACGATGTCTTGCGATTTGGAGCGGTGGACGCGGGCATACAGGATATGTGTCGAGTGGGCATAGGCTACCGGGATAACAGTGAAACCTGACACGGACTTTGGAAGAGTCGACATGGATTGGCGTGAACTACCAATTGGCGATGGTTGCACCCAACTAGATATTTGCGAAGCGACCAAGAAATGCAGTTTTCAAACTCAGCGCCCGGGTTGCTGTCACTCCGGGTGGTCCGAATGGCGCCCACGCGACGGCCGACTAATTCAGTCGTCGTGCGTGATAGGCAACGGACTGAGATGACTTGGCCAGTACAGGGCGGGCTTAATGTACACGAATAGACGTAGTAAGTGAACAACAATGAGAAAAAGGCGCGCTCGCGCCAAGGTCTATGCACGAGCGCGGGTACACTGGAACAACGAGATAGGTACAAAATGATAAACGAACCGTAATAGATAAGACAAAAGACAGCGCGCGCCGGTTGCGACGCGGTCCGATGACGCCTGGGGTTGCGCCCAAGCTTGCTCCACTAATTCCAACACCAATCCCCTTCGCTTCATGTGCTATGCGAACACTCGTAATATGTACTCGTCTAAGGGATACCTACCCCAAATTGAAGCGCGATACTACCCTACACCGTAAACGCCTCCATGACGAGACGTTCGGCTGCCTCTGATCTAGGCTTGATCGAGCATTTAAAGGGTGCCACGTTCCTGAAGAGCACGCCAAAGGCAAACGTCAGCAACACACTTGAACCACATAAAAGGACGACCAAACACAGACAGCATCGTTCCTCCCACTTGATTAAACTCTGGCGTGACCGCTACGCCATTCTCGACGTGTTTAGAGATATCAAAGACAGCGAGCGATTGGGCACACATAAGCCAAATGGTCGAGTGTGCAAAGAACACGCCTAAGTACGGAATGTAAAGTCAACGTGTCATTCTGGAGATTATCCGAGTGACTTAATTCACCTGGGCATCGACTGAGAAAGAGTTGCGTGGTAAATACAGTCTTTTCGACAACGAACTGCTCCTTACCGTCGTCCCCAACCAAACAATAAAGTGGAGGGATGAGGTTCCGGGTTATCTCCCAGGAATCGTTCTGGTCTGAACACTGTAGGATCCTTGTACGTTCTCTCATCGCGAAGCAGGGCCCTGGATTCAACGAAACGTTTTTCTACTGCCGTGACACCTGAGCGCCACCAACGTACCAGATATTGACCAAAACATGAGCGCCCGCCGGAATTATATATCCATTGTATACATCATCCACTGTCGCACGCCTCCAAGCTATGTACAGAGCCTCATTAATAGCTGGTGACCTTGATTGCGAAGAGTCGGACTTACTCATTGGAGCTGGAGAATGCCAGCGATAGAGCTCCGTGAACAGAGCTTCCACGTACGGTAGGGATGGACGGTCCGCAAACGTTGGCAATTTACCTGTGCCAATGACGGCATCCAGCTCCTGCTGCGCTTTTTTCATAACGTGTGGATAGAGCGTCATAGCGAGGAAGAAAGCATAACCGGCGGAGGCGGACTAGGGAACACGATTGACAATGAGTGTCTTTGGTAGAAGCCTGGTCGCGTACCGTATCAACACCCCCTACAGGTTTGACGGTCAGCAAACGAGACTCCGGCCCATTACTTTGTGCGTACCTCGATACAATGTCAGTGTAGCCCATTTGATGTCATCCTCCAGTTCTTTGGTCAGATCTGGCATGCTTAAGAGACAAGAGGAAAGTGATGGCAATGCTGCACCAGCAGCCTTGACATCTGAGCAGGGTGTGCTAAGATGAATGGCAACGAACTCACTAGCTGAGACACTGCATAGTTGTGAGGAGTTTCCAATGCGGCACGCGTAACAATAGCACACTTTGCAGCAGTCTTCTTGAAACCGGCTCCGGGACACCATGACGGGATGTGTTTCACTATAGAAGTTATAGGATTTGGAGACACAGTAGAATAGATCACCGTCTTACAGAAATGCACCAAATCGACATAGTATGCACCCAGAGTTGTTGCCTTCGATAACTGCGAGTTTGCTAATTCGACCAACCCAACCAGGGGATCCTCGCCCTCCTTAGTAATATATCCATGTGACATGCGTAATGAGACGGAACTGAAATTCCTAAATAGCACTATTAGTTGTACAAGAAAAAATATCTGCTTCAAACATACTTGCGGATATGTGTCTGAAGCCATTCCGGATCTTGAAGTACTGCTCGAAGGGTCCGCCGGGTTTCAACCTCTATCATTCCATGAAAGTTGGCTACCGCAGCATGACTGCCAAGATCGTGAGCAATCCATTTGCGTTGAGTGCGAAACCTATCAGAGTAGTTGCACAGTAACATCATTTTTCCCCATCCCATCAATTCCCCAGCCATAACCGACCGGGGACGGGCAGTGTATTTGATGCCGTGCTTCTCGAGGAGATCTTGGGCAATCTTGGCGGAACCGATGACAATGAAATCGAGGCCGTAGAACGAGCAGGAGGCAATGTCACCTATCAGACAGATGATCAATGACAGAACTTCATGATGATGACTGTATACCATATTTCTGGTTGAATTCGAGCAGTTTTATCCATGGCTTTTCCTTTGGGATATAAAGCAGGCTACGAAGACCAGATACACCTGGCGGCAGGTTCCGAGCTCGGTGTCGCGCATAAAGTTCACTGAGACAAATGCAAACGACAAGCACTGCAACTGTTCCAACGAGCATTATCGTAGAACGTATGCAGAAAGAAGTAGATGGTCGGAGTGGTACAGAGTCTGAAAGGCCTGGCTGAATCCAGTCGGTGATTTAAATCATAACTGGTGCAGACCTCTTACCGAATAACATATCTGAAGCCCCAAAACAGCATCCCGTAATAAGTAGCATACCTGGCTGCAAGGAGGTCACGAAGGTTGCCGACTCCGCTTGAGAGCCAACTGCAAAACCATCAGAGTGAAACAAGGGTGAATGTATTGCCGATACGAAACAACGCGCACGTCAACTGTGCCAATCAGTGGGTGACTTCCCGTCAGGATTTAAAGAAATATGGACGGCTGTCAGCTTGAGCTCAGTTGATCTCGGGTAAATCCGATAACCATCGCACAAAAGCTAACATTTACAGACACCACCGAGCGCTATCGCCCTGCCGATCTATTATCAGAGCACACGAATGACACTCACGGGTTGTCCTATGGCCGAGACCGGGCAAATCCGCAAATCCGCAAAAGAATAAGGATGCAGGTGTGAGGTTGAGGAAGGGTTTCGTCACAGTGGGTGGTCATGTTGAAGTTGTTGGCAAAATTCTCCCTCCGAGTGGGATAGCTGATGCTTTGAGATGGGTAACCCGAGAGGTGGTTTTGCTGACCCGAGTCCATGTTACGAACTGGGGGACCGCACTCAGGCTGCAATGGACTCGACCAGTAGACGAGCTCGGATGTTTTACTGGACAGCCGAAAAGGATGGTTTGACCTCTAGCGAGCTGTAAGTGAGCCAAAAACGGAAGGGACAGCCAAAATATAGAGATTACGAGTGGGATCTAGAATGACGGCACGACGGCTATCAAGGGACAGCGGGCTCAGTCGTCGTGCGGGAACAACGAACTAAATTGGTATAATCACCTATCAAGGGACAGCGGACTTCGCGCGCTCGTCAGCTCGAGTAGGTACAACATACAAAGTAAGCGGCTCACCTCAGTTGTCGTGCGGGAACAACGAACTGAGGAATATCGCCATACAGGATCGGTTTATATCCTAAGTCGGTCGTAATAAAAGTATCGAGGCGAAACAAAGAGTACAGTATGGGTATAGGTCACGATGTCGACTTAATCGACATGAACAATGTGCGCGCGTCGAGAAATAAAACAGAAAGATAAAGACATACGATAATGTCCGTCCGCGCCTCAGTCCGTCAATCCGATGATCCGGCTGTCAATCCGGCGCGAAAGGGCTGCGCCTCGTGCTTGTCCTTTCAACATGAAATCCATTTTATAGACGTTTACAGAGGGGGGTCCTCCGCAGATTGCAGGATTTACAGACGGTGTTTGACAGCGCGGTTCTTTCCTAGTTGGGAGATCCTGTCATTTTGCTATTAATTATAGTGACAAATTCACAGAAAATTTCCCTAAATCCTGACAGGAAGTCACCCACTAAATCAACATGAAACAAATTCCTCACTGCTGTCAGTAAAATTGTAGATGATCAGAAGGAATGCAAGTCCACGTAGTTCGAAGAAGACACGGACATGATCATCATGGGCGAATGCCGGTCCGCTAGCACAACGAGGTACTTGGTATTTGCTTAGCACATTCGAATTGATTCTGCTCGACAGTTAGGACCACATCTGAACACGGAAAGGTACAGTGGGAGGTAAAAAAAATAGCATTTGAAGAGCACCATCAGTATCCCTAAACGAGAGCAGAGACGCATACCAATCCCCAGAAAGTTGAATACCTCGACCAAATCCAGGTCCAGCATTCCTGTCAGCAGTAACGCGCTAGAAAGCCTTGTCCCGAACAAGAATTTTCGATTGACATTCACCATTCTGTCCGATGGCCGTATTCTCCGTGCGTCCGCAATATCTGCATGGAAATTTTCCATTCTGCGAAATTAGAATTTGAATACGGAATGCAAACGAGTTTATATTGATTACCGGTACCTTCTTGAGGGAACTCCGAACAACTCTTTGTTTGGTTCTTCCGTCGGAATGACATGGGACAAGCCCTATCTCCGTAACGAACCCACCGATCAAAGCACTTTAAACTTGTTTTCAAAATTTCCTTTGGCGGCTCTTCACGAGGACCCACCCTGATAAGCCCGGTTCCAGATCCGACAGCGGCGGCTGTGTGACATTAGTTCCGCTGTGAGACTGAACCAAAAAAACCAGGTAGTACTAGTGAGACTTGAACCATGCCTATCAAGTGCCACGGGAAGTCGCGCCACCTTCAACGTCTGCGTACGAGACTACACTCTTGAGAACGCGCTTCCAAGTTTACAATAGATTCCTTTTGCGGTGGCACCGGAAACGAAATCGCCATGCTATCATAGGGCTATCATGGAGATTGAACACAAGAACGAATCAGAATACGACACACGTCTTAGGTGAAAATTAGACACATGTCAAGAGGAAACCGGAGGCAATGGTCTGCACTGCCATATCGAGAACGAATTGGGCAAGCAGACCCGAGATTGGGCATCGGCACCGAATGTCTTGGCCGTGCACGATGCAACGCAGAAACTGAAGCCGGGAGAAATCGTGCGCAGGTACGGAGAACGCAGCTACATGTAATGGGCTGTGCGGTTGAACGCCGTGACTGCGTGCTTGCATAAAGAAATCTTAATACGTACAAATCGGATTTTAATCAAATTATCAAAACGAGTTCTTCAGAACTCGAGTCAGAAACACCAATTATCCATCGATACGGAATGGGAACTGTGGCATACGTTGTTACAGGTGGGGATCACCCTTGAAACAATTGAGAAAGGATCGAGTTGGGTGAAACAACTTGAATACTCTGGTCAGGCACTAGGTTATAGATGGGAACGCCGGGAAGGGACGGGATGAGGACTGTGGAAGTTGGTCGATTCATATGGAAGCCAATTGACTCCGAGTGTCAGCCACTCAGGCTGGCAAGGCGAGGCGCCGGGACGAGATAACGGGTCGCCCCAGGCTGGTGTGATTGCAACGACCCGAGAAAAGGACACCCTAAGCCAAGACGGATACAAGCCTGAGTACAAAAGACTATCATAAAGACTAAAAAAATCATAGCTGCAAACCCTGTTTTGCTTTGGCTGGCTGGCGGGGAAATAAATAGGTCCAAAAAAGGAAGCATAGTCAGGGTGTTAGTGAAAAGTGTAGTAAACGCTGCATTTCCAACACAAACCTACGAACCTCACTTGGAAGGTATGCATAAAATAGAGAAAGTCGGCGATGATGAGAATTTCAGGCCAGGTCAGCATGAATGAGAGGAGCGGATCCGATCTAGTACGCAATGCTGACCCGCTTCCCCTCCCATTCGTCCCAATGCCTAACCACCTTCTCAACCACGAAATGCGCTACATCCTTCCTCGAAACCGTCCATCGTCCTGCGAGTTCTCCTTCCTCAACTTTGTAAGGTCCCCCGCTCGATGACGACGGCTCCCAGGTATCTCCATGACACGCGCCATCGGTCAACAACGCAGGTCGCACGACGACGACGCTCTTCAGCGATCCCGGTACCGGGAGGTCCGCGCTCGCTTTCCAATCCCCACTGAGTATCTCCGTACCGGGACTATCTTTTTCCTTCCACTCCCAACCCGCGCAGTGAGCCAGCACTTCCTCCGCACCACGTTTGTCGGCGTGCGGAGCGGCGAGGAGGTAGTTGTGTACTGGTTTCAGGAGAAGCGGGAGCTTTTTATGACCGACACGCGTGACACCCGCAGAGGATATGGCAATGATCCTGGGATGGGGTGTCGGCAGGGTTTCCAGACAGTTCAAGATGGAGTTGGTCACGAGATTGGGAGGGGAGATCACGGCCCCTTTGGTGAGTTCGAAGTGGGGTTTCCCGCCTGTCGTGGGGCATGTGTGAAGACGAACGAGGGAACGACGATGAAGCTTACCGACGGTAAAAATGAGATAGTCGATGGGCTTATCGTCCTCACCCTGAGCAGCGGTCCAAGCACGTTTAACGTCCTCCTTGACCAGTGCATCACCTTGAATGAGTCTTGCTCTTCCGGTACCAACATACTTTTGTATCGCTTCGTCGTTATCAAACACGCTAGGCTTTCTCAACAGGAAGGTGACAGTAGCCCCTGATTCTGTCCCGCCATGATTCAGTGCACCGCAATATGCGTGGCCGTCAAACATACCAAGAAGCCTTATCGAAGAGAAGTAGCCAATGTTCCTCGAGCCGCCAATCGACAGTACTTTGGTGTTATTCATGATAGTTGGTGATCAAGTTCAAAGGTCACCGCCCTTTTATACCCTGGAAAGGTCACATGCTACGGGGCTGCTGACTCACGCGTGTACGGTCAATATGTCAAAAAGGTCGCAGCTATCGAGATACCGATAGATAACCGCATGACCACACAGCCTTGGGCACTGCGGTCATGAACGCCCCCTTCCGAACCGGGCAAAACTCACCGACCAATTCAAATGTTCGGTGCTACTGAGCGAATATGAACAATTCCAATGGTTTTACTAAATATAAGTGTTGGAAATTCATTGCGCCTGTGATCATTGTGCCTGTGAAGATACACTGGCGGACCGCGGAACAACATTGATGACACTGCCATCATCACAGATAACCCTAAATCGCACTGCGGAGCAACATCTCGTGAAATCGCTCCCAGTCGACGATACGGGACTTACAAGGTGTGAAGGCTTCTCCTTTCGCTTTTCGAATGCTAGTAAAGTACAGCGTTCCACTGCCTACAACGACTCCAAAGGTGAATCGCTGTGAGACAGACCAAAGAACGGCTCACTAACCTCGGTGACCTTTTAATCGGAAGCTCACGTCAACATTTCCCTGTGGGAGATTAATCTAGCAAAGGTGATGTATTCATATCAAACAGAGGAAGGAACGAAAAAGAGTAACACACAGAACCGTTGATCCAGGGGTCGCCATTGAGATACCACGTCGGCTCGAACCGTATAGCGTCACCCAAAGCAGCCTGCAGCGCCTTGTCTTCTCGCGCCGTTTGCAAAATCTGACGCACGACGGAACTCGAGAGACGTTCTTGGTTCATCGCCACGAGGAGGAAGGCGGCCCATCCGGACACTCCGAGTGCGGCAAATGCGAGAATGAATGGCCACCGTTTCTACGCCAGAACATTTTGGCTTTTTCAACAAATAATCGTGATCGGATGGCGAGTACCTGTATTTGGGGCAAGTCATTGCGCGGAGGTGGCCGAGCGTAATAGAGTTTGGGTTTTGACGGGGCAGAGAAGGTCTCTGTGGGAGGTTCTTCTGTGGGAGGGGGCGGTGGTGGTATTTGTGTAGCTGTCGCATATGTACGTCGTTCAGAGAAAAGAACGCGACGTGTCACAAGTGACCGAGTTCCTCGACCAAACACTAACATGGAGGAGCGAAGGTGAGTACTTGAGTTGTGGCTGTGTAGCACAATCTCCTCGACATCACATGTCTGCCATCGGTAACTGCAGACCTGAAAATCTTCATGTGGTAAGGTGAAGTTTGGCGCACGCAAAGCTCTTAAAATTCTGTTTCGTCAGGACGGAAATCGGCGCAAGAGTTGCCCTAGTGTGAGTGTTCCATGTTCTGGACGACATTAATTTACTACTAGAACAAGATTTCTTCTTGAACGTGCTAGTGGCTCAACGTCGCGGATGTGCTCAGGCTTCCTGCACGCGTGACTTTAGTCGACGTGGCAAGTAAATACCTCGGTGTATCTAACAGAAAGTTGTGGGTCGTAGCTCGGATTGTCTTACAGTGGAAGTAGGGCTCCGTACACCAGTCTTGCATCTGAAACCATGTTTCCGAGGACCGAGACCTTCCACCGAAACCGACATCCTGATATAACTCGGGAAGCAAGGCCGGAACTCACCTAGATGATGGCCGCTTTTTCCCATCCCTGGTGAGGTGTAATAAAAATTACACTTACGATCGGCAGACCAGTGTCAAATGGGGTGCGACGTGCAATCCGACCCGCCCGACTTGAAAGTAAGCGCGTCTGCATCTGTGGTGTATCGCCATGATCGATCCACACTTGGAGTTCCATTGCGCACAGCGCAGGGGATGTCTCGGTCATTGGTTGGGTTTTGGAATAGTTCACATCGGAACAGGAGGATAGGCTCATCAGTGGTAGCCTCTTTGAGATGTGGTGCGAGACGGGCAAGGGGACGACGACCAGCGCAAGCGAGGTGCGATACACAATTACTGTGCTGCACCGAGACACTGGCATCCACTTATCCATAGCGAGCCACAGTGCCCTCGGAGGCGACAGTACTTGGTTATTTTGAAGCGTCGTAGCTGCACCACGCGACGCGACATATAGTTTGTTTATCGATGCGTTCTTTTGGCGGGTAGGGCGAGCACAATCTGCAGCTCGGACAATGTTTAGTCTCCGCCCTCGTAAGGCGAGGAGGCGTTGCATGCACGTACCAGCTTGAATATACTCACAG
>JBBPOF010000874.1:0-15494 GCA_038091315.1 Porphyrellus cyaneotinctus | reverse complement strand
TGGTGATGTCGAACTGCGGACGCCAGCGGCGGCGAACTCAGGCTGGACGTTGCCTCGCCTTCGTGATCGATATCAGGATCGTGATCGGCGTTGCCGCCGCGCAGTTTCCAGAATTCCAACGACGTGAGAGGACGCAAGGACGTTCCATGTCAACCGGGGAGGGTGATATCTCCAATCGGATGCTGATGTTTACAGAAAACGCGTCGCCGATCATGTGATTACGCCGCGTCGGCTCTCGAAACCGTACCCGTGAAATGGAACCAAACCAGGGTCAAAACACAGCATCCTTATGGTCATCCTGGTGGGTGTATTTGTTTTTTCAAGAGGCGGGAGGCATTGCGGAGCTGGACGTGTAAACCTGTGCATGGGGCGCGAAGGTACCCTCACAGCCATCGGCGGGTTCGATTTCTAACATGCATATGCCATGGCGTTGGTTCGCAGGCGCTTTCTGGGTCCTTTTTAGTCTAGTACAAAGGACCTCAGTCGTGATTGATTGTTGCTGTGGCCATGATGCACCGCTAGGAAAATAAACTCTATACTTATCGCCGACCGGCGGTGTTCCAGGACCTTGGCTCAGGCGGGAAAACGCAACCCGCAAGGGGGGGAAGTGCGTCTTTGTCAGCTTCATAATCCAAGATGCACCTCTTTGGTTTAGTGCAGAAGTAATTCGATTAGAAGTGTCTTGGCTTGCGCCTCATGGGCGCCGACGGCGCCGACGTATTTCGGCCCTCGTCCATGAGGACTCTGGCCAGGTATGGGAACGTTTTCACGAGGCACAAGGCCCTTCATTCCTTGTTCTACGATGGCTATGTTTCTAGGAACGCGTGGAGCTCGAAGTGGGTCGGCATGGAAGACGGACGCGTCGCGGTGACACCGATGTCCCCGTCGTCACGATATACGGCGCACGCCGATGCATTCAAATTATGTGACCGGTTAAAATGAATGCGTCCAGAAGCGGGCTAAATGGCGTACTTCCGAGTAGAACGGAGCGCATGCATGATCGCCGTGCTGGGAGATATCTAGGCGCTGCGTTATCCCAAGTCCGGGATAAACATGCACCAGACAAACAGAGGGGATGACACCCGTGCGCAGGGCGAGCTTCACTGGCGAGGGTCTGACCTTGGTGGGCTCGCTGAGTTGAACTAGCTTTGCGCGCCGGCGTCCCAATGGGACGGCATATCTGGATCTCTGTTGCTGGAGTGGCGGAACTTGAACCATCCGGTCCACGTTCCTTCATCCCTGGTCTTCATTGAAATGAATGAACTTTCAAAATTCATCATGTGACGCCGTCAGGCGACCTCTAAGTGCTGGATAGCATCCAATGTATGGTAACTGTGCACCTTGGGGGACGGAAACTGTTGCTGGCAGTTTCTTGGCAAACCCCACTCGCCCACGCCAATGAGACTAATCCCGCGCTGCGAGGAAATTTGTGATTCTTCGAAGTACACTTTACGGTCCTCGGTCGGGTTTCGAGGTCTGGATGCTGTAAATAATTACGAAGGGCTCTGCCGACTTGGGATGCACTGAAAGGAAAAGGGAATTGGAAGGAAGTACGTGCAGGCACTGAGCTGATCGCTTGGGTACCAACAACCATCATGATTCGAAACGAAGGGCATTGACGCAATGGGCCGCTCTAGACTTCCTTGTGCTAGGCACGAAGGAAAGGGAAACGAAGCCAAGCAAGTCCCCGTTCTACGCATCTTCCGAGGACATTTGATCATCGTCTGTCCGATCAAAACACACAAGGCAGAAGTGAGAATCCAACTATCAGGGTTGGCGGGGGAACGCACTGGTTATTCGGCAACGCTGATGAAAGCAGGATTGGTAAATTCTTTTGGTGATCAGTGCGGTACGAGACAGAGCTTCCCGGCAGGTTAGTCTCAAGTCTAAGGCAATCAGAATTAGGACATACAACAAGGAGCGGAGGCCATATGTTCCTGTTCCTAGCGTCACCCACGGTCTTCGGACAAGGTTATTTCCGTTTGGACGGGCATAGGGCTGAGATTAGGATTCGGCAGATAGCCGGTCATAGCTCCCAAACAATGACGCGATGCGATTCAGGTCAGACCCATTTCAACGTTTCAATGTGTGTGTGCGACGGATCATGTCTTGGTTGTGAACACACGTTCAGTGTGAAATGCATTGTCGACAGCGAGGAGACCTGTTCCTGTTTTCAGGGAGGAACAAAATGCAGTCACCGGATCGCATTTCAAGTCCGACCCGAAAGTCCGACGTCACCAATACGGATGCGGAGCGAGTGCGGTCCGACGGGCCGGATACCGGAATTGTCACTAAAAAGGCAAGTGGAAACCCACGCGACTGCCACGAGAACCGAAGAAGTGTGTCAGGCAAACCACGCGAGCGACGAGATCATCCAAACCATACGTCCTCCCCCTCCCCCCCCCTTCATCTTCACAGTTCCCCGCTCTGGACTCCCTCCAGCCATTTCCACTCACAAGAAGCCCTGATGCTCGATAACGAGGAATATGCCTATGGTCGACGAAGAAGCGTCGACGTCGGCGGATTAGCGCTCGCTCTGAAAAACCAGGGTTTGGGTCATGGGTGGGGCAGTTGGGACCAAGCAAAACGTGGAGAGACCCGGTGCGCCCGTTTTTCCACAATCCACACTTCCCTTCCTGAGTCACCGCCCCCAGCTTCGCAGAATTGCTTTCCGAAATGTACACTCAGACGCAGACGACCGTCACTCATTGCGATACCGATCCGTATGTCTCCCTCAACTCCTTGCTTTTCTCATCCCCTTCAGTGTCACTTTTAGGTCTCCGATCGAGATCCCTCCAGAAACCCGCAAGCGCCTGATTCGCGGTCTCGATAGCTGGCATTTCGAACCTCACAAACTACCAGACGAGGAGGTCCTGTTCTGTGCACAAATTTTGTTTGAGAGCTTGTTTCAGATGGAAAACATGCAGAATGACACGGGGGTTGCTCTCAGTCAGTTTCACATGTGCCTTGTTACGTTTCAGGCGCCACCTCATGCCTTGCTGACACAGATGACATATCGATCTTCTTAAAGCACCTCCGTCGTCTGTACTGCGGGCGGAATTCTTATCACAATTTTAAACACGCTCTCGACGTCCTGCAGGCATGCCAGGCATTTCTCTGTGCTGCAGCCGTTGTTCCTCCAGTCTCCGCCCTTTGCCGCGATCCCCGTCCTTGGCGGCCCGATAAGAGAAAAGACCGCCTTTTATCCACCCTCGAAAATATCGACCTATTTGCTCTTTATATCGCGGCCATCGGGCATGACGTCGGTCACCCTGGCTTCACAAATATGTTTATGGTCAGTCCGCGTGGCGGAAACACATACCCGTCATTGATCCCCAATATTAGAAAAATGCAGATGCGCCCCTATCAGCTGTGTTCGGAAAATCTGCCCTGGAGCATATGCATTACGCAATTCTCATCCAAGTCATGCGCCATCATGGCCTTGGCAGTCTACTCGATCGTCCGAACGGCCAGGTTTTCCGAAAAATGCTTGCCGGCAGTGTACTTGCAACCGATATGAGCGTCCACTTTGAGTTTATGAAGAATTTTGGACTTCTCGTGGCTGGCAAGGATTATCCTTTGAACCACCGCAAGTTGCTGTTGTGTCAGGCACTCATCAAGTGCGCTGATATCAGCAATCCAGTAGGTTCTTGCGACATCCTTGACAGACGCTTCACTCACCGACGTGCCAGAGCCGACCACCAGGCGTGTCGCATTATTGGGCAAATGCGCTGACGGCGGAGTGGGACTGTCAAGCATCGCTGGAGAGGCTATGGCAGCTGCCACCATCTGTACAGCCCTCGGAGACACCTCTGGCGCAAGTCCGAGGGCAAATGTTCTTCATTAGCACCTTTGCCCAGCCACTCCTTGATGTCACTGCGAAAGGCATCCCAGGTCAGGAACTATTGTATTGACCAGCCATCCTGACGCTTACTATACTTTTAGAGATGCGACAGTTCGCCGATCAATGTACCTTAAATCTCGCTATGTGGGAAGCGCGCCGCGACGAATTGACGTCTACGAAAGAAGTGCCACCCCCATCGCCGAAGTCGGCAGCGCCTACCCGATCGCCAGCAGACTTTCTGACATCCTTCCCACTCACATTGCCCACCTTTGTCCACGATCAACAGCCATCCGGCGAGTGGAATACGGATTCCCCATCTTCACCATCCTCGTCCTCGTCCTCCGAAGCGTTACCAGACAATCTACTCACTGACCAACTATCCCCACCCGCATCACCGTCTCCCTCCATCGGCTCCGCGTCGTTCTTCCTCGCTACTCGCTCCTCCTCTTCCAGCCTTCGCACAAGCTCCACCACGAGTGAAGCCGCGGTGGCAATGCGTGCTGCCTACCAGGCCGGCGTGCGCAAAAAGCGGAGTTTCTACAACCGATTGTCATGGACGGCCGACCTGAGCCCTATGTCCTCCATGACGAACCTCACGGCGACTGCGACTGTCGTGCATCCCAAGGCGATCGCGAACAATACCCCGCACGTTGATACCCCCAGCTCGCCCTACGTCGCCCCGGTCCGCATCATCGTGTCTACTTCGCCTGAGGGCAAAACATGTTGCGTCGTCGGCTCGGTTCAATGAGGCGAGCGGAAAAGATATGATATACTCGGAACGCGTGCATGTGATGCGGGAACAATCGATTGGGGATTTGCAAACCCATCTATGCGCTTGGGACTTCACGCGCGAGCTGGCCACTTTTTGTTTTCTTCTATTTTTTGAGAGAGATACAGGTCATTCTTCTCGCGTGTCATGTCGACGACATTTTGCATCTTCGGTTTCATCTCTGTTGTTTTGCATAGGAAGCTTTCTTTCGTCTTGGTCCATCATGCCAATGTATCATGTCCACACTTAATAACGACGTATTGTTAGCACGACGATCATTCTCTTGATTCATGTGTAGTACCAAACAGGACTGGGCAATGAGCAGGAGTGGTACGGGTACGACGGAACGTCAAGCGGATTGTCTCTCCGTCTCCGGAACCTTGTCCAAAAACTGGAGGAGCGCTGCGATTACCCAATTAGGCGACTCTTGTTGTACCCAATGCCCCGCACCATCGATCAGTACGACGTCGTTGTTCTCCATCCCAAAGAGGTGTCTCATCTTGTCCACAGCCCCTGGTGTCTGGTGCACCCCCCGATCACGCGCGCCAGATACGAACGCCGCAGGTACAGATACGCGACGCCCCGCGAGTGCGACAAGCTCCTCTACCCGCTCCTTGGGCAGTGGTGAGCGCGCAGATCGGTAATAATTGAGTCCACCCTGAAGGCCCGTGCGGGCAAACTCGGACGCGTATAGCTTACCAGCCTCGACATCCTCCGAGGGCCATGTAAACTGCGAATGCTGCCTGGCGTGACACGATATGAGCTGCCGCATGGTCTCGTGTGATGGCATGACGTAGTACTCTCTTGCAGCGTTGCGAGATCGCCTGCGATCGCGTCGATCGATGGGGATGAGTGTGAACCAGAGGGAAGTGAGTAGGTCGTATTACCTTCCCACGCACTGCCCCTTATGTGATAGTAACCGCCGAGAAAGTGGTAGAGGTCTTCTTCGCGGTCTCCAAGCATGTCCGCGTTGGCATCACGGGTGGAGAAGTAAGCTGTGTAGTGCTTTTGGGGTGGAGAGAGATGCGATAGCGGCTCCGAGGGGTTGGGGTGGCTGTTGCACCCTTGAAAGGCGCTCATGAAAGAGGTTTGGGTGAGTGGTAACGCAGCGACGATGGATCCGAAATCATGGCCGAGGGCTTTGACAAGGGAGCAAACGTCCTCGACGATGTCGAGGACGTGGAAGGGAGCGATTGGGTCATCGTACTGAATCTGTTCGGGCGTCACGTGGGTCTGCGGCGTAACGGTGCGCCCGTACCCTCGCAGGTCTGGTGCGACGACGTGATAGCCTCCACGAGCTGCAGCAAGTGGGGCGAGTACTTTACGCCATGAATATGCGAGCTCTGGGAAGTCGTACAACAGCAGGATCAAGGGAAGTGACACGGGGTCGCTTGCGATACTCGGAAGGCTTCGATAGGATGCATTCGTAAACCGTCACGATCAACAAGGATCGCGATGTGTAACTGCAGGGTGCATTTCAGTTGTGGCGGATTCAAGTCCTGAAAATGATGGAGATCCATGATTACGGCTAGTACTGGTCGTACGTTCGGTTTCTATGTCCAGTATGGTTTGTCAGGATAATTTTGAGAAATAAGGCATGTTCCATTGAAGATGTGGATACAATTGAAATACCTTGTCGTTGGCGTTAAAGCTCGTCCAAACAAGGCACGATTCGGCGTGGAGGGTGGAGTACATACGTACGAAAGTTGGCTGCAGCGCGCGATATCTCGTGCCCAGTAGGTATGTCAAATAGGCCTGGACTTTAGGGATGTCGTCATTCTGATAACACGTGCGTTCATTGGCATAGCCGTGATAACATCCCTGAAATGCACGGCGAACTCACTGGCGCACAGAGCCGAGAGTATATTCCGGGGTGACTGGCTCGACGCCTATCTTTGGTTCTGTGAGCGAACAGGCAATCGTCGACGGCATCAATACTAAAATATATGTGTCACGGAACCATCAAGTGTCAAGTCTGTCGTGGCGAACGAGATCGGTGGTGATGCTCGAGTTCGAGTACATAAAGCAGGGATGTATGCGGTGATTCGAGGCCGAGAAGAGGTGAAGTGTTGGCTCGTTTGAGCTATGCAAGGCAATGCACAAAACCCACTCCAGCTCCAAGCAAGCGGTGTCCAGGCGACGGGGGTCAATCAGATTTCAATATTAACCCAATTTAGGAAAGTCGCAAATTTGACAGGCGCAGCTTTGGGTTTATTTGGCTTCACCCTCAACCCCAATGCACTACTTAAACTCGCCGCGTCACTTGGCTCCCATCTTTATCCCCTTCACCGCCCTTTGACCTAAAAGTACGTCGTCCCATCCCTCCCCACAGGCCCTAATCACTCACTTTGTTCCCTTGTCTATCTTAGATTCTCCTATCTTAGACATTCGCAATGTGCGGCATCTTCGGTTATTGCAACTACTTGAAAGACAAGGTAAGACATTATCCTCATGTTATCACGCGCCATCTCTTCTGCATATTTCCCCTGTTGTTTCCCTGCGCATATATCCGCGTTGCGGACTATCACCCCCTTGTGCTATCGCCCGGGTTACCATATATGGTAGTCATAATCTGACTATTGCAATCGCCAGGATCGTAAGGAACTCCTCGAGATCCTTTGCAATGGACTTGCTCGCCAGGAGTACCGTGGTTACGACTCGGCTGGTCTCGGCATCGATGGGGACAAGCCAGGCGAAATTGTTTATTTCAAGGAAGTTGGCAAGGTGGCCGGGTTGCGCAAGCGCATCGCCGAGTCAAACATCGATACCTCCAAAGTTTACGCGTCGCAGGTCTCCATTGCCCACACACGCTGGGCCACTCACGGACCTCCCTCCACGATCAACTGTCACCCCATCCGCGCTGGTTCGAGCAACGAGTTCATTGTCGTCCACAACGGCATCGTTACCAACGCCACTGCCCTCAGGCAGGTTCTGCAGAGACGTGGCTACAAGTTCGAATCAGACACGGATACCGAGGCCGTCGCCATTCTCACCAAATATGTCTGGGACTCGCAGCCTGACAAGCGTCTTACGTTTACTGCATTGATCAAGACTGTCTTGAAGGAACTGGAGGGTTCGTTCGCCTTTGTCTTCAAGTCCACGCACTTCCCCAACGAGATCGTCGTCGCGCGTCGCGGTTCGCCGCTGTTGATTGGTGTCAAGACGGATAAGAAGCTGAAGGTCGACTTTGTGGATGTCGAGTTTGCTGGCGCTGACGCCGATACCAAGGCAGTCGATAGTCGTAAGTACCGTTGTCCTCAGCATTCTCGTTTATTCATCGGCACTATAGTTGCACCATCTACTTCTCCTACCTCTCATCTGTCACCACCCACAATGCCTAAGATTTCTCGTAGGCAATCTCGTAACTTCATTTCTGAGGATGGTACGCCACAACCTATCGAATTCTTCATCGCTTCGGATGCGTCTGCAATCGTGGAACACACGAAACGTGTCCTCTACCTCGAGGATGATGACATTGCTCATGTTGCTGATGGTCAACTCCATATCCACCGCCTCCGACGCGAAGACGGCCAACACGACACTCCTGCAACACGCAGCATCGAGACTCTGGAGATTGAAATTGCCGCGATCATGAAGGGCAAGTTCGACCACTTCATGCAAAAAGAGATTTATGAACAACCGGAGTCCGTCGTGAACACGATGCGTGGACGTGTCAATTTCGACGACTACAAGGTCACCCTCGGTGGTCTTCGCTCATACCTCCATATTATTCGTCGTGGTCGTCGCATCGTATTCTGTGCTTGCGGTACAAGCTACCATTCTGCGTTGGCGACGCGTGCCATCTTCGAAGAGTTAACAGAGATACCCGTCAGTGTCGAACTTGCCTCTGATTTCCTGGATCGTAAGACACCGATCTTCCGTGACGATGTATGCGTCTTCGTGAGCCAAAGCGGAGAGACAGCCGACACCATTCTTGCTTTGAGGTACTGCCTTGAGCGCGGGGCTCTCTGCGTTGGTGTCGTCAACACCGTCGGTTCCACCATTTCTCGTGAAACACACTGCGGTGTCCACATTAACGCTGGTCCTGAAGTTGGTGTTGCTTCAACCAAGGTGCGACGCATGTGTTTCGGTTCGCTTAATCAATCTAATATTGTCTTTACAGGCGTATACGTCCCAATACATTGCATTGATGCTCATGGCGATCCAATTGTCCGAGGACCGTATCTCTTTCACGCCTCGTCGCAATGCCATCATTGATGGTCTCCGAGAGCTTCCCGCACAAATCAAGACAGTTCTTGCTCTTGATAGCAGCCTTCGAGAACTCGCGACTGGCGTACTCGCCAACTCCCGTAGTCTTTTGCTCATGGGCAGAGGATATCAGTAAGTAGCCAGACACGGCGCTGCGACAAACCATGCTGATAATTTACATAGGCACGCCACCTGCTTGGAGGGTGCTTTGAAGATCAAGGAAATTAGCTACATGCACTCTGAGGGTATTCTCGCGGGTGAATTGAAGCATGGTCCACTGGCCTTGATCGACGAAAACATGCCTGTGATCATTATCATGACGCAGGATTCGTTGTATCCCAAGGTGCAATCGGCCTTTGCGCAGATCACTGCTCGCAAAGCCCAACCCATCGTTGTCTGCAACGAGGGTGATGATGGCATCAAGCAGGGTGTCAAGACCATCCGTGTGCCCAAGACTGTCGATGTTCTGCAAGGGCTCTTGAACATTATTCCTTTGCAACTCCTCAGCTACCATTTGGCTATCATGAATGGCTTTGATGTCGACTTCCCCAGGAACTTGTGAGTACAAGGAAATGTTCGATCCATGAATCATTGGTTGACTGTTGTGTCCAGGGCTAAGTCTGTCACCACCGAGTAAATGGTAACTTGGTTATGTTGCCTTGGTGCAAGAGCATGGGCACTGCACGCTTCATTCTGGACTTTTGACTGTACGCTTCATGGGTACGTTTCTGGTAGTCGATGATGGACACTTTCGCATTCAACGGATGGATACGTTACTCCCCGAAAAATACCTCGTTTACCCTGGCTCGCACTTCCCTTACTTGTATTATTTGCATGTTAGTCGTCACTGCTACCCCTCGTACAGCGTTGTAGATGCAACAATATTTGGAATGCAGTTGATACCTTGTATGTTTACAGCTGTATTGGTAGTGAGGCAATGCGTCCCTAAGTAACGTCGAGTCATGCCAATGAAACGCAGAACTAGCCCAGAAACACCTCACTTGTGGAAGGTACTACGTCCATTGCCAGTGGCATTGCCAGGACGTATTGATGTATCCATCACAGCATCTGCATGTGGATCGAGTTTGAAGCGCGGAAGCATCGACAGAGGCATGCATCGGTGCGCCAATCGGAATCGAGTACCATTTGGCCTTCGCCCCGTCGTTTGTGTTTACTCGAGGACACCAGTGGTACATCAGGTGAGCCCGGACTAACCAAAGTACGAGTATGTCGTCAAAGAGGACGAAGGCTGCGCCCTGAGTCCGTCCTGACTTGACCCGTCCTGTCGTCGTTAGCTCGCACACAAATCTGTCGGATCCAACGCGTGGAGCATCAACGCCATCAAAGGGTAACGTGAGCGAGAAATCGAGGACGCAAAAGTCCGCGTGTGAGGTCTTGTGCCCGTCATCGGATCGCAAAAGGTAAGCTCGAGTTGTGGACGAGGCGTATTTTGGGTTCGTGCGAGAACATCGCGCGTTTTGTTCGTAGGTGTTATCGCCGAAGCGGAAAGAACGGGGACAACGAACGCTCGAGCAAACGGCCACGTATTAAGAAGGCAGAGCCCGAGGAGACCAGAGCGGATATCTCAGATGGGTCTGAGTAAAAAAGTTGGGGGTCAATTGCAAACCTCCTACAAAGAATTCAAAGAATTTCCTGGCACCGAGAATACGAGGAGGGTATCCGACGAAACGATAGCAATAGCCATTTCAAAAGTCAACAAACGTATAGTAGTTGTTCTGACTGCGGAACATCCAATGTGTGCCGGGCAAAAGAGACACTACCCACTTTAATTTCTCTCCCTTATCTCGCCAGCGGTCACCTTTCTCTCATCCTCCTTCGCCTTCTCTCTCGCTGCTTGGTCTCTTAAGAGTTCTCCTTCCCGCCTCCATTCTCTCTTCTCGAATACATCGTATTCTTCCTTTGCATCTATCCATCGTTCTTGGACATCTTTCACATTCCCCGCCATCGGTCCTGCGGCGGTCGTCAACAAGGAATGCAAATTCGGCCGAGCAGACGCGGGTGCAGAATTGGAATCGATGGTGCCTTCGGGTGCGGGAGCGTTTTTAGATGGGACAAAGATGTAGCCTGTTGCGCGGTCAATCGCGCGGGATAGATGCAGCATCGAGTTCTTGTCCTTTGTGTACATAGTGAATTGGCCGGTCATGGAAGCAGAGAAAGGTTGCGAGGGACTTACCTCGACAGCGAGCGTCTCAAACCCTACAAGGCTATAATCTTCGATTACAGATATCAATGCCATGTTCAGCGCCGCGAAACGTGGCGAGATTGTATTCAATGCGTTCTCTAGATACGATAGATCTTGCACCTCGGTATAGAAATCGAGGTTGAAATCTGGGTGCGTGTCAACGTTTCCATGGCCGCGTGGATAGAAGCCACATACCGAGATCACCGTACTGAGATAGGATGTCGATTTTGGAGAGCACGTTGATATGCGGCAACTCGAGCTGGAGCATGGTTCGAAGGGAGAGGAGCAGGACGGACACGTACTTGGCGGCGTCGGTGACGTAGTGTGCATCACACAAATGAACGGCTGCGAGCTAGACAGAAACCGTACCCTCGTGAAGCGCTGTCGTCCACACAGACGACGACAACACGCACCCGGAATCCAACCTTGGATAGTCTTTGGATGATGTGTTTCAGAGATTCGTGGATCGTTCCCAGCTCGACCTGTCCGGGGATATCGAACAGGACGTACGCGTCCGGTCCCAGTTCGTTCAATCTCGTCTCTAGCCAATCGAGATTCACTTCGAGGTATTCCATGCAAAACAACATGGCGCCGTTGGGACCTAGTCCGTGGGCATCCATCGCGTCTTGGAGGGTAATGAGGGTAGCGATGTCGATGGCGCATGGGTATGGGATGTTGTCGTTGGCGGGGTCGAGGTTGACGATGGAGATGGGACGCTGAATAGCGGTAAATAACTGGTGTTTTCCGTAGCAATAGGTCGATTTGCCGCTTCCTGGGGCGCCGCAGACGATCTCACCGAATGGCATGATTAAGAGTCAGTACCATTACTAGCGCCACTTGAAACCATATGTAGTACTATGCGTTGTGCCAGACTCAAGGTTGGATTCAGACCGAATACGCTATTCCTTGCCCGAGTGTGAGAGGCCTCCTGGCAAGTGAGCACAAGCGCCCAGGACAGTTGATCCATATCGTTATCGATTAGACACGTTATAGTACATGCGAGCAGTGGCCTCGTGCTCCTTGACCCTGTGCTCCCACCACATTTCTTCTCTGGTACTGTGCATTGTGGACGGCTATGCAGTCGACAAGCAAAGGCACGCACGACTCATTGCGACGAGTATTTGTAATGACTGGCCGTTGACTTCAGGTGGTTCGAAAGTTATTGAGATTGATACGCAACATCGAATATCTTCAGTCGTCTTTGCCGAGGATGGGGAGCAAGTATTCAGCAGTGGTGATGGAGGGGTACTTCGGCGATGGCAAGTAGGCGATGGTCAAGAGGTTGGTCGAGCAATCCCAGCCATGGGAGCAGAAGTCCAGGTTGTTGCGGTGTCGCCAGATCGCAAATGGCTGGTATGCGGACTTAGGTTTAAGGAGAGCTATAGCGGGCTCGGACGACTTGGCAGTGTATCGGTGAGCGTCTGGGATGTGCAAACCCACCGGAAAGTCACGCTGGACTTCAAAACTCATTATAACGGTGCATCCTCTGTCGATATCTCCCCCGATTCGACCAAGATCGCGACGGCGGGCGGTGATACCTCTGCGTATATCTGGAGCATGACTACAGGCAAGGTGCTCCTTGGGCCTCTCCAGCACGAGGGTTCGGTGGACGTGGTGCGGTTCTCTCCAGGTGGTGACCGCATCGCCACCGCTACCTCAAACACTGGCCAGTCTACCTCCGTCCACATCTACAACAGCGAAAATGGCCAGCGACTCGTGGATAGTATCCCAGTCTTCCAGCAGCAATGGACTCGGATATCGTTGGCACTTGCTTGGTCAGCTGATGGTCGCCAACTTTTTGCTACCTCGGGCAAAACCTCGGGTCATGAAGTCAGGTGTTTCGATACGTCCTCAGGATCCTTACTCAGTGAATGGTCCCTGGGCTCTGGCAATTACCACTACTCTCCTAGTATCGCCCTATCACATAGCCAAAGGTTTATCGCCATCTCTTCACACAATTCACTGTCCTTTTGGGACACGTCTACTCACAAGCAAATCGGAACTTCAATCACACATGCAAGCCAAATTTGGTCCATTGCACTCTCGCCTAACGACGAATGTACTGTGACTGGCGAACAGAGTGGGAGAATCATCATTCGAAATCTTATTGATATCCTTCCGCGCACATTCTTCACGCTGAATGTAAGTAATTCACTTCCCTCGCGGGCACGTTGTCAGCCTAACCTGTCAACTCACTTTGCCACCTCGCGTCGTGAGTGAATTTAAATATGAATTTTCGTTTGTCCTAAGCTTCCTTCAGTGTTGTAGTTGCCGCTTGTATATATCACAGGTCCGGTATTCAAGTCGTGGACCAAGGGCGACTTTGGTCGCGTCGAAGAATTCTTGACGGAGGAGCTCGTACATACCTCTGATTCTTTCTATCATGCATGTACACTCGCCAATCGTGCTCTCGTACGAACCCGAATGGGGCAGCGGGACACGGCCATTGATGACGCCAAACAGGTAATTCATGGTCACTACTGTATTATCACATGTTGACTATCGTGTGCCCAGTCTATCAAAATCCGGCGATCTGTTGTTGGTCATATTGCAAACGCAACCGCTCGGGTCTGCGATGGTGAACATGACTTAGTGGTGAATGTATATGACCTCGTATTCAGTGATGATTTCGAGGCTGAGCGCAATCTTCTCTTGTTGATCAAGGTATCATCCGTATATCATACTTGTTGCTACTTTGGCTGATCAATTTCTTTCAGGCGATTGTCTTGTTTGAATGCGGAAAACACGACGACGCTGTGTCGCGCGTAAATGCCTTGATTGACATCGTGGATGACCAGTCACTGTATATCACTGTCCGGGTACGAAAAATCAAGGTTACCAGTAAACAGCATTAATTGGATGTTGAACAGGCTCATATGTTCTTCCTGCTTGGAGGCAAGTCGTTGGATAAAGGAGACAACGAACGAGCAATAGAATTGTTCAACAAGGCACGGGAAGCCAAACCATTTCGAAAAGACCCAAGGCTTGTGGCAATCTCGCTAGTGAGCTGTCCTTCTCGGACCCCTTTACAATCATACCAACTCAGTTTAAAAGATCTTTGGATGGGACTCTGACAAACTCGCTTTCGAAATCCAGCTGCAACTTCAAGAATGCATCAGGCCGATTGAAGCCAATGGTGATGCAGCGTTGCAGTCTAACAATCCAACAGAAGCCCTCCTACGATATTCTACCGCATTGACTCTCGATCCATTGAATCCCGCGGGTCTCCTCGTTAAGCGAAGCAAAGCTCAAGCAATGTTGTGTTTATGGGAGGATGCGCTAAAGGATGCAGATGAGGTATGGTTTTTCTCTGTTGGGTATATGGCACCCTTGAACTTTGCCGTCCCAGGCAATCAGGGCAGATCCTCCCAGTCCATGGGGATATGAGAGAAGACATGCAGCCCTGCATGCTTTGCAGCGCTTTGATGAAGCGGTTGATACGTTTGGTCGCATGTTTTCCCTTATCGAGGAGTCTCTTGATCAAGATATCCATCGTAAGTGTGGTTTGACCACTACAATGATCATGGAATTGATTCGGTTGCGCAGAACTAGCTACTAAATATGTTTCACCATCCCAGTCGGGAACTGCTGTCGAAAGTGTCGTTCGCGGGGTCTTTAAGACGTGCCCCCCCGTCCTCATTGACGTCGAAAGTGGTTCTCTGTGCGATGGTCCAACGCGACTGAATACATTCAAGTCGGAGTCCCAGTTCAAAGAACTAGTTTCTTCTATGACCGAGGAGTTGGACGATACTCGTATCCTGCAGGTGGTGGAAAAGTATTTCCAATACGTGATGTTTTCGCATGTCCAGGAAGGGAAGGAGCCTTCATTCCAGGACGTCGGTATCGTCACATCAGTCTGGAATTTGGATTCATCGCCGTCGAACGAGAAGCTGAAAAAGTTCTGCGAAGTGGTCCGCAAGGATGGACATCGGTGGGCATGGAGTGACACATGCTGCGTTGACAAGACAATCAGCATGGTGTTGAACCAATCGCTCACGATGTTATACAAGTGGTATGAAGCAGCTGCAGCTACCCTTGTTTTTCTTGCGAGCGTTTCGTCTCCGTCTGCCCTCGGTGATCTCACAAAGAGCGTTTGGATGACGCGGGCCCAGACTATGCAAGCTGCTCTTGCACCGAAGGTAATCCGATTTTACGATCGCAATTGGCAGCCGTACCTTGGGGACGCCCGAGCCAACCACAAGGAATCCCCGGAGATAATGCAGGAACTAGCGGAGGCCATGGGTATCTCTGCGGAAACCATCATCGCTTTCAGTCCAGATGCTCTCAGCGTTCGACAGAGGCTACGGCTCGCCTCTACACGCAACGAGGCGGTGGAGGAGGACGTGGCGTATGCGTTGATCGGTATTCTCGAGAGTGATATTCAGCCGCACTATGGAGAAGGAGATGCCGCTCTTGGACACCTGCTGGAGGAGGTTGTGGTGCGTTCTGGTGACGTGACAGTGCTTTCC
>JBBPOF010000873.1:0-15505 GCA_038091315.1 Porphyrellus cyaneotinctus | reverse complement strand
GTACAAGAGTATGCAAGTAGAACGAGGAGACCAAGGTTAGGGCTAAGGGGCGCCAGTGCGGCGACTTATAAACTAAAGACGAGGACTTAGGGCAGGTGTGAGAACAACTGAAGGGCAGGCATAGAACGGCAGAGAATGTAATAGAACGTGGAGGAAGAGGGGCGATGATGACGCAAGTGGAATGTCGTAGAAGGTCATGGAATGGAGTGAGTCATCGCGAAGAAAAGAAAGATAAGTCCATAGAGGGCTTAGCTAAGTCAGAGGAAAAAGAAAAAGAGACGAATAGGGGTGAATCGTAACACTGGTCACAAATCAAACTTCATCTCTCATGCACTGATACTGGACTAGGACATTGAGGAGTTCAGATATCAGGCAGTTATCATTAGCCCTGAACAAATGATGAAGCCCAGAGGAAGATTCAAGGCATTACTGAGGAAGAAGCAGTTTGTCGACCGGATAATTGGAATAATCTTTGATGAGGCTCACTGCATCATGACATGTGTTACACGAAACGTATGCTGTACATCGAGTGTACTCTGTTTGTCTTGAGGGAGGTACTCATGAAGAGACACAACATCCTTGATAGAACAAAGCTACAACAAGAGTCAAGTCAAGGTCAAGGTCAGGGTCAAGGGTTCCTCAAGTTGAAAGAGACTTAGGACGATGGAGACTGGAGAACGTACAATGAACGTTGTATTGTGTAGATCAAGAATGAGGAGATGAAGTACAGACAGACTGGTATAAGTACTAGCGAGCTACTGTGGATGACTAATCTATAGAACATCATAGAAGCAATAGAACGACTGAGTCATGAATGAGTCATGATGGTTACTAGGGGAAATGTAAGCAGTGTGAGAGAACTACTTAGAGGAGAAGGCTGTCCATAGATAAGTAAGCCAGATGTAAGTGCGTGTCCCCTACCAGCAATAGGAAAGAAGGAACGGCGTGAGGAGTGCATTCAAGGTAATGCAATGATGCTAAAGTCATCCGGGCCAAAGAGAAGGAGAAAGTCATCTCGACCTGGTGTTAGTATTCCAGGGAGGGCGAACATAGAGAAATGCGAAGATATAAGAAAAACAGAGGCGCACATATATTGTATTGTAACATTACCCCCTTCGTATACTGGAGCCCCAGGCTCAAGTAACATACTGCCCCTACGCATCAGGAGGAGGGGGTTCTCGTTGGAGAGCTCTGGGGGAGAAGATAGTTGCAGCCTGCTCGGGAGTAAGGACCATAAAAGGACAATCAGCCTCTTGGTGCCCGAATGCAGCACAAGTGGGGCAAGGTACTCCAGGACAAAACTGGGATCCATGTCCCCATTGAAGGCAAACGCTACATTGGGTGGTAAGACACAAACGTGTCGGATGACCGGGGGCGGCACGATGACATTTGGGACAGATGTAGTGGGGGCAGTCATCTCGCAGGTGCCCAAGACCGTGACAATGAAAACACTGGGTGGAAGCAATGGTGGGGGTAGGAGGAAATATGTTTGGAAGAACATGAGTAGCCACAGATAGGACGGTGTTGCCAGAGGTGTTTTGAGTGTAATAAGACCAGAAGATGCATTAAGCGTCTTCATTGAGATGTCGGCCAGCAGTGTTGGGGTCATGTGGGAAGCGAATGTTTACTGGAGTGAGAGGTTGTTCGACAGGAGAGGCAGGGATGGATGGTTCAATTGCGGTGGAGGTTTTGGATAATAGAGTCATGGGGGAGCAGGGACGCGAAGAGATGCAGGATGCGAGAGTGGGGGTGGTAGGTACAAAGGTTTCTCCTTGAGGTCTAGGAGGAGGGACGGGCAATATAGGCAGGGATCGAGGAGGAAGGAAGTTGGTAGCTTCCATGTATCTGTCTCATTCTTCCATGGACATGGACAAGTAAATTCGTCGGAATGTGGGATAAATCATGGTGGTGGGTAACCGTTCGACAAAGGAATGGAATCCATACAGATGAAGGATGGTGAGAATGCGACAAGGGAGAGCAGATATATGAAGTTGTAACAGGATACCGAAGTCCAAAGGAGGGTTAGAAGGGTTGGCCAGGTGATGGTACCGTTCAACTGTCAGGGTCTCATGGAAGAGCTTGATGAGCTCCTGGGTGACGATGTCTTCTTCGAACAGATAAAGATCCTCGAGGGTGCGGCAAATATGTGGCGTGGTAAGAATAGCGGCGTAAAGAATGAGAATGAAATGTAAGGGCAAACAAGAAGGACAAACAGGACGAAAATGCAATGGGGAGGTATTTGGAGAGGAGGAGAGAGAGGAGAAGGAACGAGACGAAGATAGGAAAGACATATTCGGGGGAGTCAAAGATGATGGTTTCGATGGAGAAGTGGAACATTCGCAGGGGGGTACTCACGAAGAGATGCCGCTTCCTGGGGATTTAGTTCAAACAATGACTCTCTTTATAAGCCTTGAGTATTTCAGGGGCATGGTGGAGATTGCTTTCAGGTTCCCATGTGTTCTCTGAGGATGGATAACCCTTCCATGCGGTTAGGTACCGGTGTTTTCCAGCGTTGCCTCTATGACTAATGATCTGATCAACCTCGTATTCTTCTTCGGCATCAATTAAGTCAGGAGGGGGTCAGGAGAAGTTGGGACCATGTGCGACGGTTTCACGATAAGAAGATAAGAGGTTGGCATGGAACACGTCATGGATTTTCCATGTGGGTGGTAGGCATAATTGGTAAGTGAGCGGAGATAGGACCTGAGATATCTCAAAGGGTCCATGGCGTTTTGGGGCGAGTTTTCGTGAAAGGTAATGGAGGCGCAGATTAGAGGCTTCTAGCCAAACCTTATCACCTACTTTCCAGGGGGAGAATTTCTGGGTGGAACATTCTGTCATGATCTGTCGAGCAGTTTCGTGTGCTGCAAGAGCTTCCTTTTGGGCTTCCTCGAGCAGGGAGAGTCAATTTTCTAGAGCGGGAAGAAAGGTCTTGCCCAGGGGAGGATATGACCGGGGTTCGTATCCGAGGAGTAAGGAGAAAGGGGAGACCTTGGTAGAGCTGTGTGGGGCGGAGTTATGGTGGAATTCGGTGGTGGTGATGTATTCCGTCCATCTTCGGGGGTTGTTGGAACAGAAGATACGGAGATAGGTTTCAATTTCCTGATTGGTTCGTTCGGTCTGGCCATCAGTCTGAGGGTGATAAGCGGTGGAGAGGCGAATATCGTAGTTGAGGAGTCTGGCTAGTTCCAGTGTGAAGGCAGAAGCGAATTGAGGGCCTCTATCCGAGATAATAGAGTCGTATAATCCAAATCGTTTGTAAACATGTTCAAAGAATAGTTTGGCAACTCCAGCAGCATTGATAGTTTTAGTACAAGGGCATAGAATTACCCCCTTTGTAAGGCTGTGGTCGACCACAACCATCAGAGAATCAGAGCCGGCAGAGAGGGGGAGATTGGTGATGAGATCAACGGAGAGTTGATGAAATGGAAGGGAGGAGGAGGAGGAGATTGGGGTCAGAGGGGGGCGAGTCGGGTGAGTATTAACTTTGTTTTGCTGGCAGATGGCACAACCGGAGACAAAAGCATTGACAAAAGAGGACAGTCCCGGCCACCAGAAGTCACATTCAACAATAGCCTTGGTGCGGAAACGACCCATGTGACCTGTAGAAGGAGAGGAGTGCAAGGTGGAGATGACGGAATGACGAGAGGACGGGGGTATGTACATACGACCTTTGAAATAGAGATGGCCATTGTTGAGGGTCCAATCAGCAAGGGTCGAGCGGGGAAACAAAGGTGAACCTTGTTGGAGATTGGTGATGGCGCGTAATACAAGAGGGTCAGAGGCAGAGGAAGACGAGATCTTGTGGGCGAGAGTGGTGTCAAGAGCATTGATGATCAGGGGATCTGGACAGATGGAAGCGTCTGCATTATCGGCAGTAGTGTCCAGATGATCCCATTGAGAGAGAGCATCTGCAGGAGCCATCTTAGATCCGGGTGTCACTTTCCAGATAATATCAAAGTCCTGGAGGAATAAAGCCCAGCGAGCCTGACGTTGAGAGAGCTTGCGAGGGTCTTTGATATAGGAAAGATTCTTGTGATCCATGATGACGGTGATCGGATGGTTAGTTCCCTGAAGGTAATGTTGCCATTCAGAAAGAGCGAGGATGATGGCGAGGAGTTCTCTATCATAGATATCATAGTTGTGTTCTGTGGGGGCAAAGGTTTTCAAGAAGTAGGCACAGGGGTGGGGATCGCCATTGGTGTCATCCTGCATGAGTACTGCACCAGCAGCTAAAAGGGAAGCGTCGGTCATGAGGGAAAAGGGTTGTGAGGTATCGGGAATACAAAGGACAGGGGCAGAGGAGAAAATGGACTTGAGGGTATCAAACACTTTCTGTTGGAGCAGAGTCCAAGCCCAAGGTTCATCTTTCCAGGTTAACAGATTCAGGGGGGCGACAATGTTGGAGAAATTGGGGATGAATTTGCGATAGAAGTTGGCGAAGCCGGTGAAGGATCATATGGCTTTGACAGAGGTGGGAGGTTTCCAGTCATGGATGGCATTGAGTTTCTTAGTGTCCATAGTGACCCATCCTTGCCCAATGACCATCCCGAGATACTCCATCGTTGGGACATCAAAGGTGCACTTGGAGATCTTTAATGACAGGTTGTGTTCGCAAAGACGGAGGAGAACGCAACGTGTCTGTTCATGATGAAGAGAGAGGGTGCCTTGGGTGCAGATGCCAAGATTGTCCATATAGATTTTGAGCCAACGTTCCACAATCATATCTGCGAAGATGTGATTCATGAAGGACTGAAAGGTTGCTGGAGTGTTGCAAAATCCGAAAAACATGACGGTGGGTTCGAACAATCTGAGGGGGGTGATGAATGCAGCTTTCCATTGGTCCTCTTCTCGAATCTGGATGTTGTTATATCCCCATCGGATGTTGAACTTGGTAAAGAAGTTGGCGTCTTTCATGTCATCAATGAGTTCGGGGATGAGTGGTAATGGATATCCGAATCGTTGTGTATGGAGGTTCAAATGTCGGTAATCCTGGCAAGGATGAAGAGTTCCATCCTTCTTGGGTACGAAAAAGAATGGGGATGCTTGAGGGGACTTGGAAGGGACGATACGTCCAGTTGCTAAATGTTCCTTGACGAATGCTTCGCAAGCAGAGAGTTTGGCAGGATTTAAGGGGTATATCTTGGCTATCTTCGGGGTGAATGTAGGGAGGAGATCAATGGTGTGGTCGAAGGGTCTATGGGGTGGTAACTTGGTGTGCATCTTTTCCGAGAAGACGTCAGCAAAGTCCAGGCACCAATCTGGAACCGGTTGTTCCGTTGGTTTCTCGGTTTGAGCAATTTGGGTAGAGATGGTGATCTTGTTGATCGTTTCACCATTGTGCCACAGTTCCCACTTTCGAAGGCGTTGCGATATCTTTCAATTGGCTTCTAGACCAAGCCATCGAAGGAGGTATCTTTGTGGGATGTATGAATCATCGGGCACAGGGGACGGTGGTCGAGGGATTTCAAGGATATGAGCGTTCCAGTTGATGTGGGGATTCCACTTTCAAAGCCAGGGCATTCCCAGAATGATCTGTCTTTTCCCAAGGCTGAGTACCATGAGATCTATGTCATCAGAGAAGGAATTGTGTTGGAAAGAGGTGTGGGCTTTCCAGCATATAGTTCCCTTTGCGTTGGAAGTTCCATCGATGTTTATTGCTAGAGTAGGTTTGGGAAGGCGAATGAGGGGGAAGTTGGCTTCACAAAGGAGTCCAGTGTCGATGAAGTTCCCGGTTGCTCTGCAGTCAATGAGGGCAGTGGTTTCGACGATTTTTGTACTAGCTCGGAGTTTGATAGGAATGCAAAGAGTTCTTTGCTTGGGCAAGGCTACTAGTACATGGGCGATATCATGGGAAGAGGACATCGAAACATCTTCCCAACTTAAAAATCCTCTGCTTCGAGATTGGTTACAGCTACTTCCTCCACTGGGTCGTCGTAGCAGAGCTTCAGGGTTTGGAGGACTTTGGTTTCGTCTTTTCCTTGGGTTTTCAAAGTTTGAACATACTGTTCAAGTGTGGAGAGAGGGGCAACAGTGGATTTCGATGGGGGAGGGTTGTTGGTCGTGGTGGTTTCGGTGTTTTGAACTTTCTGGGGATGCGGAGTTGTTGGTTGAGAGGTTCTTTTAGAATGACACTGGGTAGCATTGTGTCCGGGTTTCCTGCAGTGGAAGCAAAGGCCATCTTTGAAGCACTTAGCACATTCTGCAGGGGTAAGTTTTTGCAGGGTTACTGCGTCAACATCCATAGCATCGGGGTCTCTGGTGGTACAAGAGTTTAGAAGTGAGGGGGTTCTGTGACGACCCCTCAGGGTAGCGATGCGCATCTTCTGCGCATGAAAAATCTTGGCCTGCTTGATCCATTTGGGTAAAGTGGTGGGGATGGCAGCCATGGACATGATCATGGTGGCAATCTGTTGATCGATGCCGAGGGAGAATTGGTCGATGAGCGTGATGGGGTCAGTGATTCCCACTTTGGCTGCAAGATTCTGGAAGTTGGTGATGTACTTCTGGAATCCGTCGTCCATATTTCCATTAGGAAGTTTGAACGATTTCTGGACCAGCTTGGTGAGGTCATGTCGAGCGACTGCTTTGATATCAAAGGGAAAGAAGGTGGACTCAAAGTCCAGTATGAGTTTGTCAAAGGTTTTATCAGAGGCGGGGGTGTTGGTGTCGGCCATTTTGTCATACCACATCTCTGAGAAAGAGACTCCTTGTCCCTTGCTCATTTTATTGAGAGTAGTCATGACCTGGGTTTCATCAGATGAATACAACCTGGAGTTGATGGTGAAGTAGGCCTTCATGGCCTTGATCCATCTCATGGCATCAGAGGGTTCCCCAGAGAAATCTGCGGGGAGGGCGGCCTTGAGTTCGGAGGGGTTGGACATGGGTGCTGGGGTTATTCTGGGTACAGGGGGTACAGTGGGTACGAAGGGCGTCACAGCCTGGGAGGTTCTGGATACAGTGGTGTCAGAGTACAATGACTTGTTGTTGTTGTCAGAGTCCTGTGGTACTTGGTACCTTCGTCAAGAAGGTCTGGATGTCATGGTGACAACAGTGGGTCAGTCCTTCTCCTAAATAGGAGGGACGGAGGGAGATTCTTGATCTTTTGTTATGCGAAATGTATGCTGTACGTCGAGCATACTCTGTTTGTCTCAAGGGAGGTACTCACGAAGAGACACAACATCCTTGATAGAACAAAGCTACAACAAGAGTCAAGTCAAGGTCAAGGTCAGGGTCAAGGGTTCCTCAAGTCGAAAGAGACTTAGGACGATGGAGACTTGAGAACGTACAATGAACGTTGTATTGTGTAGATCAAGAATGAGGAGACGAAGTACAGACAGACTGGTATAAGTACTAGCGAGCTACTGCGGATGACTAATCTATAGAACATCATAGAAGCAATAGAACGACTGAGTCACGAATGAGTCATGATGGTTACTAGGGGAAACATAAGCAGTGCAAGAGAACTACTTAGAGGAGAAGGCTGTCCATAGATAAGTAAGCCAGACGTAAGTGCGTGTCCCCTACCAGCAATAGGAAGAAGGAACGGCATGAGGAGTGCATTCAAGGTAATGCAATGACACTAAAGTCATCCAGGCCAAAGAGAAGGAGAAAGTCATCTCGACCTGGTGTTAGTATTCCAGGGAGGGCGAACGTAGAGAAATGCGAAGATATAAGAAAAACGGAGGCGCACATATATTGTATTATAACAACATGGGGCAAATTTAGACTGGAATACAAGGAGCTAGGGTGGCTCCGATTCACCATTGCTTGTCGCATGCCATACCTGATCACATCAGCAATATTAACACCGGAGGCCCTCCGTGATGTCATGAAGGTACTGGATCCACACAGAAAGGAGGAGCCTGTGAATATTCAAACCTACACAGATCGGCCAAATGTCAAGCTCTGCATACAAAGAATACAGTTCCCACTTACCTCCTACAGAGATCTTGCATTTCTTGTACCTGATGGTTGGACGCTGGGTGATGAGACTCCACCGAAGTTTCTTGTGTTTTTCGATGATATCCAAGATTCCATACTTGCCGCAAAGTCCCTCCAGTTGCGTCTCCCACATGCATACCATGAAAAAGTTGCCTGGTTCAACTCTGACATGATGACGGAATACAAAGAAAATCAAGTCACTTGCCTATGATCTGGAGATATATGGGGGTTGTGCACAACGGAGTCATTTGGAATGGTAAGTTTTTGAAGTATCTATCAAGGGAATAAGTTATAAATGACACACAACAAGGGAATGGACATATCAGACATCACTATCGTAGTTCAATGGAAAGCAACATGTAAACTTACAGAACTGTGGCAACGGTGGGGCTGCGCTGCGAGAGAACCCCGGAAATCTGGAATGGGAGTCCTGTTTGTTGAGAAGGATCTATTTGATGATGTGCATGAAGAAAAGTGGAGTCATCAGGAAGCTAAGAAGAGACAGAGGGAGGAAACGAGCTCAGACCTACCACCATCAAAGCAGACCGCCCACAACATTGGTACTTCACCCAGCGCGACCAACTCTGGGGATCAGAAAACCAGTGCAGGTGCATCAGGTGCATTGTCACCCCCCTCTGATAACAGAGCATTAAGGAACATGATGCTTCCAAGTTCATCCACTGCGAGTGCAGACAATGGCCAGGTGGTGAAGAGAGGGAAACGAGAACTTGATCCTGTGATGGACTGCCTTATCAACGCCAACCTTCAAGGAGTCCTGTGTAGACGGCAAGTGATTGAGATATATTTTGAGGGTGGAGGTACCAGTGAGTTTCCTATTGCGGCCTGGGAACTTCCTAGGAAATTTCGAACTGATTTCCTCTCGAAAGAGTACAATTATGCCGCATGTGACTCCTCTCACCCAGAGGGCTGTATGTGCTGCACTCCCACCAAGCCATCTATCTGCTGTGATCTCGACAATCCCTCCCTCTCCACAGATATCAAACCACCTGTCCCACCTATCCCAATCAAGAACGCTACTCATTCCCACGTCTCGAAGTGCAAAATGGGGCCCAAGGAAATTGAGCTTTGCAATGCGCTTGAGGAGTGGAGGTTAGCAAAAGCGGAGGAAGAGTACAGAAAAGCCTGTACAATGGACTATGGTCCCAGCATCATTCTTCCTACAGCGGTGCTAGACCGAATTGTTGACTGTGCTCACCATCTCAAATTATGGTCAATTGACAATCTTCACAAGGGGACTCACTGGTCAAGCATGGCATTATATGGCACTGAAGTCCTGGCTGTTGTCAACAAGTTTATTGCCCAGCTGCAAAACGTCGCTACACTTACAACAGTGCCACTGCCAGCACACCCTGTTTTGCAGCCCCAGCCCCACCCTGACGTCCAACACCACAACAAAGTCCTCCCATCATCCGCCAGCTCTTCTGGGGTCACCAAGAAGTGTTCAGCCTGTGGCTTGCCCAGTCACAACAGTAAGTTGTATTTTCATCAATAATTTAGTTGTCCTCTAACTAATGGTCATTAGAACGTAGTCGCGCATGTTTGCAACACCCCAGTTGCTTAGGAAAGGAGAACGGGGTCAAACCGAACGTATTGCATGATGTCAAGGGGAACAATGCATCGTATGGTGTCCAATCCAACCCATTGCAGACGATTCAGTTTGTACACTACAACCCCATTTCCATGACTATGTCATCTAATGTCAGGGGGCCCTCCTCTGGGCTGCCGCCATCTGCCTTGTCCTGAAGGCCTTCCTGTTCAAGCTCGTCTTCAGACCTTTCCATAAGTACATGACTCGCGTCAATCAGCTCACTTATACATAATTTACTAGAGCGACCTAATTGAATCTTGTGTGGCTGACATTTTTCAAAGTGTGCATATAGTTCTGCAAATGTCTTTGCCATGTTTGCTTCATTCTTCCTCGAGGATAGGTGTGTGTGCAGAAAATGTTTCTGAAAGTTTTCATGCAGGTTTCGATAGACTTGGACGAGCGGTGACTCCAGGATGATCCAATCAATTGTATGGTTCGAGAATTTCCCACCATTTATGACCTTCGTAAACAGGTTGTTCAATTCAACACACCAATCGACCGCACAGAATTTGCCCTTTTTTCCAGTTGGATTGATGAGTATTGAATGATGGATAGCGCACCTAGGTTTATTGCTACCTATCAGCACAGATGGTCATACAACAATCACAGATGTAACCAACACATACTGCAAGCCTTTCGGATATATGAAGTGTACGTTCATCAGAAATTCTGTCATATGTGTTGCATACTTATGTTTCCCAGTTGCTTTAAAGATGAGAATCCATGCTGCAATACATGTCTCCACTCGCCCAATATCCCCAGAGTTCATCATGTGGGTAAGCTCCTCATACAATAGGAAGTACTTATTCAAGATTACAGCATTCTCATGTTGCATGTTGTGTTGCAGATGAGGTTGTTGGCATGCCGTGATGACAGTATGCATCACAATGTAGTCCTGGGCAATGATTTTGGCGATTTCCTTCAACCATGCAAACGAAGGTTCTGTGGCTGCGAATGCATCGAGATTCTGTATCCTCAGATCAATTTTGGCTAGTACCTCCTCCCAACAATTCAGCCATCTACAAATGCCACTGTAGGTGATCAGTTGGTGCATGCATCGGAATCTGGGTTTTGACTGATAATGTCCGATCTCCATTGGTTGCAGGATCGCGATATCGCATAACAGGGAGGTCTCATCACCTCTTGCTGCAACTGGGTGAATAAACGCCCGCCAGATAGCATCTGCAGCTGCCATCTTCAAGTGGAATAGCCCTGGCATGAAGACAATGTATTGGCATCTTCTCCACAGTGTGGTTTCCATTGCCTGATGCTGTAGAAGTGCCTTGACATGTTCGCCTGTTCCAAGGTCTCCATGAAAGACCACAACATAGTCGGATATGTCAGGCATGTCTGGATCATGTGTGTCCATTGGGTAGGTAATTCCAGCTTGAGCGAGAAGCCCGGTGACTGACTCTATATTTCCAGATACTGTCGAATTTACACAGTGCATAGATCGAGCCGCAACAATCAGCATTTTGACCACCAGAATTGCTTCCACCACCTCCAGCTCTCCCAGCACCTCCTGAAAATGGCAGAAATAATCAGGTCCATATTCGATCAGGTCGGATAGGATTTTCCAAACATTGTATTCGGTTCGGTATGACACTTTGTTTTCGCCCCTTTGTGTTACAATTTTCCCTTCATTCACCCCATCCACGTTACCCCTATCCACTCCCAACCCTATAGATGCTGACGAGCCCTTTCATTTTCCAGACTTCATTCAGTTTCCACCGTTTCCTTTCTAGACAGTGTATGGCACCACACACACGGCCCATTCCCTATTATGCTAACCTCTATTCCCGTTTTGTCTAGGTCCATCCTAAAGCAGCATGGTCCATCTTCTTTTGGTCGTGGTGATGCAGCCATCTTTCCTTTCTGACTTCTTAGGCTGTGTCCATCCCTTTTTGTTATGGTCCATTCTCTTTTCATCATGGTTACATAACCTTTCTCTTCTCATCGTGAACAGACAGCACCTCCCAAAATGGGATCTCTTGCTCCCATTTCATACTCCACTCATCCCTATATATACCTAGCTGCCTGTACTTGTATTCCCCATCTAGTTCTATGCTTAACACGCTAGTTTCTAGTACCACTCGGCCCCATCTGAGTGAGACCTCCTTCCATAATTGGCAGCGTCCTTCTATGAGACTTCCCTCTGCACTTTGACGTCGTTGTGCAAGACCTACTCGAGGCCGTTCCCAGCGGCTAGATAGGATTCCCATACTGGAGACTAGTGTCTGCGTTCTTAACACTTTGATGGAGCCTAAGTAAGTGTCTATATGTTTTCCCTGTTCATTGTGCTAATGGCTCTGTTGCTTGTATATTGCAGATCAACTGTTCCCAAAGCATCCGAGAGCAGCAGAGATTCTCCATCATGATTCTGTGCTGCAATGGAAAGAGCAACCCAGAGGTGAGGTGTATTAACATGTCATGAGATTTTTCAACTTGCTGATCTGATGTCTTCATATCAACATCAAAGTTATCATATGTGTAACCAGCTAGCATTGTATGCCCAAGTGCCTTGATTGTATGGCTGGATTGCTGTGTGAGCAACTGGATCCTGGCATTGATTGAGCTGAGTGATACTGACAGTCCCATATGCGCAAGCGTCTCAATGACCTTTTGTGGTGCATGGGCAGATTGTAGAAAAATTCCGAGCATGCTCTGCAAGTAGTTTGCTCATTGGCTTGTAGCTTGGACCATTATACTGACAATGACAATGATTTTCTGATGCAGCAATCAGCAGAAATTCTACCAGTCGTCTATCGAGGCACTCACAATCATTGAAACAGCTTTTTGCTTGTTGCGCTGCATTGGCTGCCCTCGTCTGATATCACCACCATCAAGTGCCTCCCAGTACATTTCCCACAGCCATGGCACATTCTGTCTAACAGTCTGTGTCAAGTCCTTGATGCTAAATTCTTCTAACTGCTTGATGTGGACATGGGATATGTTAAAATGGAGTCTGCTGCTGTGCCTTGCAAGGCATGCAACCTCATTGATGTACATAGTTGTTGCTGTTTTGTTCATAAGATCCTGTACTGTTCTTTGGCTAAGTTCTGAATATCTTGTGAGAATCTGAATGATCTCATCGATTTGTGATGTTAGGCTCAAGAGTATTGGGTCATCCTTGTATTGTATGTCAGAGACGAGGCCAGATACAAATTCTGGAAATGATATTTGCAATGAATGCATTGTATTTAGCAGTAGGGTGACTTTTTGGGAGTTATCCATTTCAACTAATAACCTAAATAAAATAGGTCAGATATTGCCGTACTTTGACGACTCTGCCGAACGTGCCAGGCATCGGGAGACGAACCTTGTGGCACAGTTGTGCCAGCCGCTGCTGGAGGGTTTGAGGGCCCAAATGAGGTAGTACGTTGAGTTTGAATTTTCACGTGATGTACTAATAAACACAGCACAAGGATGGGTAGGAGCCTGGTTACAGCCGTAAGTCAAGGTCATCTAACCGTTAAAATTCTTACTGGGTTCCTGGATTACACAATTCGCGCCAAAGTAGAGGAGCCGCCAGATGACTGGGTCGATCTCGCTGCCGACGAAGACAATAACCCTGCCGCACCGAGGAGAAGGATCGTAATTCCATCCGTCACTGTTACGGTAAACGGTCAAGAGACGTACAATTACTCTCATGTCATATCTACATTACCCCTTTCTGTTCTCCGTACTATCGACTTGACCAGTGCAGGCTTGAACATCATGCAGAAGAACGCCCTGCGCGCACTGAAGTACATAAATTCCACCAAGGTCGCAATTCTCTTCAAATCAAACTGGTGGACTACGAAACTAGGCATTGTAGGTGGTCAGACATTTACAGATCTTCCGATTTGCACGATCGTCTACCCGTCTTATGGCGTCGACTCTAGCACGCCATCCAAGGTGCTCATTACCTGTTTTGCCTGGGCCTCGGATGCGGACCGCCTTGGTTTGCTTGCCAGAGAAGCACTTTTGGACCTTGTACTTCGTAACCTTGCAGAGGCACACAGTGGCCTACATCCCGATGTGACATTCGCATACCTAAAGGACCAGTTCGTCGACATACACATGAAGGATTGGGGTCGCGAGGAATATGCCATGGGTAACGTTGTCAGTCGTTCCCACATGGGCGAGCTAATCGTTTTTCTCAGGTGCGTGGGCCGACTTTGGACCCGGCGATTTCAAAGATTACTATACGTCGCTCACTTACCCTGCGGCGAACAAACGCTTGCACTTTGCAGGCGAGGCAATAAGTACGTGTCATGGGTGAGTGCTATTCAAGGAGGACGCAATGAAGTTCGTCCTGACCCCATCGCATAGCTGGATTGTGGGTGCGCTCGACAGTTCCTGGAGAGCTGTATATGAGTACCTCAAGGTTACGGGTCAGAACGAGAAGATGAAGAAGTTCAAGACGCTGTGGGGCGAGAGTAGCGAGTGGGATAGCAAGTCCTCCCTCGTGGGGAGTGCTACAGAGGACCTGTTGGACAAGCATATCGCGTTGGTCGATCGGGCTATTCGTGACGGCATCATCGCGTAAAATGTCATTAGGGCTGATCTTCGCGCCTTTCCGAATCGGTGTTTTCACGTCTCGTACAAGTATTACCCTTCGCTTCTACTTCTGTCCGTTTCTCCTACTATGTTCATGATCAGACCAACATATCGTCCTCAACGAACGCAAAGACACTTCAATACGCAGATCCCGTTTGTGCCAATCCACCCATCTCAAAATCTAATCTGCCACTGGGCTTTAGTAACGGCCCACAGTTTCGTACACGACAATCATACCCTTTTCCAACCCGCTGGCGTAGTGCTTCTCTGTTGTAGGTACCGTTTTCCCCGTGTCGTACTTAGACTCTGTTCTAGCAATCAATGTGCTCGTCGGTTAGCGCCGCAGTTTCTAGCGATCCTGACAGATTCGGAACGTACCGAACGTGGGGTTGCACAGTGCCCACAGCGGGGATGCCAGTTGTGACCGATGTGACTCGTTGCATTCAGTGAGCACCGTATCATGCGCGAACCCGTGATAGGTAGACGGTGGCGTCTGTCTCAGAATGGTGAGGGGGGAGTACCCGGCACTGCAAGATGTGCGCTAGAACCGGCACCGCTGATTTGGCCTAGGTAGACGGCGCGTGTGAAGGTTAACGTGGAGGACGTAACGGAGGTGCTCGAATTTCGCACTCGAGGTCGACTCCGAGTCCGATCAAGGACTCGGATGACATCTGCCTGTCTAGGACATACGGAAGAAATTGTTTTATTTCTTTTACCATGGTCGTTTACGATAAATAGCCCAAACACGAGGTATCTGCAGTGAAAACATCCAAAGGGATGGAAACGAGAGCTTGTCCATACAGCATTGCAATACAATGAACCACTCATTACGACATAGCCAGTCCTTTCTCTTTCGCAAGTCGTCATAATAGCACACCAAGAAGATGAGCAAGCCTACAAAGCTTGAGGGATACGTGGAGGCGGCATCTCCGTCTTGTGAATGACTACACGTCGGGTTCAATGCTCAGTTCTCTGAAACGGACAAGGACGAAACAACCGACCAGCGCCAGAGCATTTGGTCGAATTATTGTTCATCGTCACTCCATCGACATTTGAACCGCTAATGTCCAGGCAATTAGTCTTGGTAACACTATACCTTGATCTTTGTTTTCCCTGTGCTTGCCGCGAGCCTTCCCTCGCCACAGAGTGTGCGAGCGTATTCATATGCTGAGCGAGGTTGGAAAGAGAAGAAATGAGCGCGGGGTCAGGAGGCAATGACCCAGGTGAAGAGAAAGAAACGCTGGTTGGCGAACGGGGTGATCTTGATTGCCTAGGCGACGATGGGGGAGGGGGAGCGGGCCGCCTGACGGTGGGAGAACGAGGAGAGTCACTGCCCGAAGTACTCGAGGTCTCCGATAATGGACGTGAATTGCTCAACGGGGCCAATCGACGCCCAGGTGATGGTGGCGG
>JBBPOF010000872.1:0-15514 GCA_038091315.1 Porphyrellus cyaneotinctus | reverse complement strand
CTGATCTTACCATCCTTGAGGTGTTCCTCAATAAATGCCTTACATGCATTGATCTCCTTTGGATTAAGTGGATAAGCCTTGGGATGTTTTGGGATGAAGTCCCTGTCCAATTTGATCATGTGGTCAAACACCCAGGAGGGCAGGAGTTGTCCATTGGGGGGTTTTCAGAAAATATCAGTGAATTCCAAGAATTGTGGAGGTAATATCTCCTCCTTGGGTTGCTTCTTCTGAGCAAGCTCAGTAGACAATGTGGTATTCTGAAGCCAGTCTGAAGAATTCTGTTCAATCTATTTGTGGAGAAGTTTGTCAAGCTTCTCAGAGGGTTCTACATTGAGATAGCAAATCAGGTATCATCGTTTGAGCACCTCAGGGTAGTTGTGTCATAAGGTGGGTGCTTGTTGGGGATGCCAATAGCTTCAGTGGTCCAATTGATGATCAGATTGACCTCCCATAACCAGGAAAGGCCAACAATGACATTGTGAGAATCACAGTTCAACACCATGAAGGTCCAGGTCTTCTCAACTCCAGAGATGTGGATAGTGAGATGGACTTCATGTTGTATGAGTCCACTCATATTGGTAGTGCTGTCCACATTATGGGCTTTAAGGGTCATGCCATATGTATCTTTGGCCATTTTATTTGCTCAACAAGGACCTTGTTGACAAAGCATCCAGTAGTGCCACTGTTGAGGAGAGCAGTGGTGTTGATAATTTGTCCTATAGATCTGATGAATGCAGATAGAGGGATTTGCAATGATCTAGCATTTTTGTCAGATACTATTACAGGAGTGAGAGTATGAGAAGATAGTGATGTCAAACCACTTCCTTCCATCTCAAAATCCAATTGAGGTCCTTCTGCAGAAGAGACCAGTTCCTCCTCAACATTGTTGACATGTTTGCTGTGCTTGTCAATGTCCCTGTCAAAGCAGATCTTCAAGATTTTGAGAACATGGGCATGGTTGATATTTAGAGTACAGAGGTACTCCTGAATTGGATCCTCTTTGGCTGGATGAGGAGGGGATGGAGACTTGGAGGTCTCAGTGGTGCAAACATTCTGGGAATGGGGTTAGGTTCCATGAGGTCAGAAAGGGGTGTTTCTATGATTCCAGGACCACATACTGCATCTGACCTTGTGACAGCTGAAGCATTTGTTACTTCACACATGTTCGGCATGGTCAGCAGAGGAAAGTCAGACAGCATTGATGTCCATGGAATTATGTGAGTGAGAAGAAGAGGAAGAGGAGGAGGAAGTGGAGGGAATGTATGGCCCTCCCTTCCAAAGGGATTTCAACTGGTTAGCTGCATCATAGAATTGACCAGCTTTGTTAAGCCATCCAGAGACCATGGGGGTTCTTTTGGCAAGACCATCATACTGCATGCCAGCAATTCTGTCACTGCACACTTGGCCAGATCCTTCAGGATATCCTGGTCCAAGACACTGCTTCATTCTGCCTCAAGCTCAACAGCTGAGCAGAATACATAGAAGTCACCTTGGAAGAGCTTTCCCTCCATGCAAATGTCATGCAAGGCCATCTGGGCCCTTGTGGTGGTGTCCTTGGGGACAAAGTCCTCCAGCAACTTCTCCAGCATTTTGTCTGACTTGTTGATATCCCCATTGGCAAGCTTCATGAGCCATCCCTCAGAGAAGGCTATACCCTACTCCTTGCTCATTTTGTTGAGGAAGGTAATGGTGGTGGCATCATTGGAATAGTGGGCTGTATTCATAGTGAAGTAGGCCTTCATGGTTAGGAGCCAGTGATTGACATCCTCAGCTTTCCTAGAAAAGTTGTCAGGCAATCCAGTTTTAAGGTTGGACTGTTTGTCAGATGAAGTAGACATGGCGGTGGATATGGGTGGTAGCAGAAGAGTGTCTACATTGATGGGTTCATTGAATTAGAGGTAGTCACTGTCAGATGAGGGTGCATGAACTGAAGGTAGAGGGTGGTACTCATGAAGAGATGCAGCAACCTCTCCTCTGGGGGTATGAGCACAGGGAGTGGCAAATGAGGACATACTGGCCATAGCTAATGATTCTGGAAGGGGTCCACTGGAATGTTGGGAGGAGCTTGGTAAAGCTAGGAGATGTTGCAGTCAATAAACTCTCAGTTCTTCTATCAGATGAAATTCCTCATTTGAGGATGAAGAAGAAGGAGATCTGCTATGAGGTGCAGAGGTACTGGAAGAAGAGGCAGAAGCTTCCTTGTCAGTATTGGCAAGATTGGTGAGGAGTTGATTGAGGTTGATTTGACAAGAAATGGTGAAGGGTGGGTGTTCTGTTGGATGATGGCAAGGATGGAAGGAGATCTAGTTCTTTTGTTAATGCTGAGGCTAGTCTCCAGTGGATCTCATGCTCATTGCTAGGAACAATGATGAACAATGGTCTCATATCCAAAGACATTAGCATATGGAAGAGTGGTTTCGCTACCGACATGTTGAGTAGCAAGGACTGAGCGGTACTAGAAACTAACCTGGTATAGGTATAACTAGATGGGAAACCACTGTACATGCAGTGGGGTATATATGGGGGAGTGGAATACAAAATGGGAACAAGAGCTCCCATTTTGGGAGTGGTGCTGTCCATCCATGACAAAACAAGAATGGTATTGTATGCCATCACAAAAAGTGAATGGATGCAGCTCGAGAAGTCAGAAAGGAAATAAGGCTGTATTACCATGACTGAAAGGGAATGGACCTAGATAAAAAGAGAATGGACATTAACATAATGGGGAATGGTCCGAGTGTATGGATCCATGCACTGTCTAAAGAGGAAACAGTGGAAACTAAATGAAGTCTGGAAAATGAAAAGGCACATCATCAGTATCCATAGGGGTTGGGTGGATAGGGGTAACACAGATGGATAGAATATAAGCCAGTGGCAAATATAGATTCCAAAGCTCTATATGTATGTCATGATTTGCCATAGTATCTGTTTAGAGAGGGCTGAAGGTGTGAAGGACATTCAAAGTAGTACTCATATATATATAGGTTTGAATTGATTCGATGCTATCAGCTGATCACCACTCAGTAGGGCAAAAACCTCAATATTATATACTTGCTTTATAATCCACCTGGTTACCTGCCCCAAGTAACATCCTTTATTATCCAATTTGAATGTCAAGCTCTCCTATGTATACATACCTTGCACAGAGAAAAATCCCATTTGCACATTACATATGTCCATCACACTTGTGACTCAAGGCACATTTCTTGATTGCTCAGGAATTCTCAGGTCACTATTTTATTTTATTTTCACATGCATGCTGATCTGTGACAATGCCTAGTCCAATAAGTCGTAGTGTATCTTTTCCCAAGGCATGTTCCAACTGCGAGAAATCAACCAGATGGAGAGGTAGATAGGCCAATGTCTCTTCTGTCTCCATCTCCAACTAGTCATGTTGAGCCTGATTGCTCATCTGCTGCCCATATTATATCATTTTGAACCCAATTGCACAACTAATAAATATTGGAAGTTACAACCACATTTGAAAGCATCACATGATTGTCACATGATCATTAAGTTTAAATTTGACTAAGTCTTTTGACTACCCCTTGATTCACTTCTGCTACACTTTTTGTACACTTTTTTGTACACTAGTGGTACACTCTTTACTACAATTTTACTACACTATCTACTATACTTTTGTACATATAGTGGAGGGAGTAGAGAGTGGGAGGGGAAGGGAGTGGTGGAGAATGGTGGGAAGGGGGAGGGGATGATGGAGAGTGGAGAGAGGAGAAGGAGAGTGGAGGAGAGGAGGAAAAGAAGATAGAGAGTGGGAGGAGGAGGAGGAGGAGGTGATAGAGAGTGGAAGGAGGAGGAGGAGGGGGTGATAGAGAGTGGGAAAGGAGGAGTGGGTGATAGGGAGGGGATGAGGGTGATAGAGAGCAGAAGGGGGTGGAGGTGATGGTGGAGAGTGATGGTGGAGATGATGTTAGGGGTGGAGATGGGGATGAAGGTGATTGGGTGGTACTTTGTATTACTCTCTTCTCTCCATTACCTCCTTCTTCTTCTTCCCCACTCTTCATCACTCCCTTCTTCCCTCTGATTTTGCATCTCCTCCTCCCCCAATTGTGCATCACCCCCTCTTCTACTCTTTACTCTCCATCACCTCCCTCTCCCTCACACCATTCCTCCACTTTGCATCACCTCCCCTCCTACCCTTTCACTTTACAACACCTTCTCCCCACTCCTCATCACTCCCTCCTCCACCATCATCTGTCTCCCCCTTCCTCTCTTTCTCCACTTACTGTCCCCCTCTCTCCATTACCCTACCCTTCTCCCCTTCTCCCTCTATTTATCTCCATTACTTCTTAAAATCCTCCATCAAGTGAAGTGTTCAACTTTATTGTTGTCATTATAGAATCTGTGGTTATTCCAGTGCATGCTTGCACCTTCATTTCAAACCTTATGCTGGGAGTGGCAATCAACAACCCTGCCAAGTCCACCATACATACAATTCCTGTCAAGCATTTGGCTAGCTTGTACAAGGGCTATCAAATCCACATCCACAATCCTTAAGTCATCCCCAATCATTATGAATTCATCTACCAGGAAAGGGGACAAAGCATTGGGCTGGATGGGGAACAGACAAATTGCTGCCAAGTTTCATTGCATGCAATTTAGGGCATGTGGAAATGGTGTCCTGGTGACTGACTTGACCTATTGTGCAAACAGGAGTGCAATATGCTGCCAATGCACCCTGTGTGGTTGGAAATTGTGCAGGGTCAAGCATGAGGATATTGCAAGTCTGGTGTCCAGGCTCTCTCTAGATGCTCTGCTCATCTTTTGGCACATGTATCACCCTCTGCCTATCTGCTTGACACCTTTCCAGGGATCACAAAGGATTGTTGGGACACATATTTGTCATAATCATTTCATATGTTGCATGTATGGGTGTTGTTCATAGTTACATCACCTCCAATCAACTGCTGGCCACATCCTTCTGCTGTAGGTGTGAAAATTCAGTTAAAATAACCAGCAGTGCAAAACAATGACCAAGTGCATCACAATAACACCAAGGCATACTATGATCAAAACTTGTGGTTCAGCACATCTAAATCCTATCCCTGACACAACATGATCATGTATGTGGTTTTTCACAGCAACACCCTTGGCCTGCCATTCACTCATTGGCCTCCATATATGCAACAGCTGAGGGAGAAGGGCTAGTTCCTTATAGTGCTTTGAAACTCTGAGCAAAGAGTAAATGCAGACAATTTTGGAGTAAATTTGAATATGGCATGCTGGGATGGATATGCCAACATCAGCCTAGTTTTTTCCAACAGTTCAACCTTCTTAGGATAAAACCCCAGTTCAACAGGTCACAACATCACATCACTGCTTGAGAATCACCTCACCACCATGACTCTATCTCACTATTCACACTTGGCCTAAAGTTCACAATCTATTGTCCAACAGATTACATAGACAAGTTGGGCCATCAGATATGTGTTGGTCCACATACTCCACATGTTGGTGCTTTGTGTACCAATTTAAATACAATGGAATAAGTTGTTGCCACCCATCATCTTCATTATGACCATCATGCCATCCCTCCTATAGAGTTATATGCATGCATCTTCATCAAGTGCTTGTCTGATGAACTATACTTCAAGCCAGATCCAGATGAAGCCCCTCTCCTTCTCTTCTTCCATTACTAGAGAAAGATAGCACTGGAGATGATGCAACTGTGGTGCTCTCCAAGTGCCATTGAAGAAACCTAGGGCTCATTGATGCCCATGTGGAATGGACAGGTCACTTGATTTAGAGGGGGTGTGAGCAATGGCTCAAGCTCCTTTGGTCCTATAGGGGCTGCTTTGAGCAACTGCAGGTGGTCAATGAGCACAGAACTAATGTAAAGGTATTGCTTGATAGCATGCATATGCTCAAGCACCTTGCACTCCACTTGCAACCTATGAGCTAATGGTCACCTGCCCACTCCCCAAACTGCAGTCTCCTGCCTTGACTCCTTCAATACAGATGCTGTAACCTTTTCAGATGCCACATGGGGCAGCCTCAGTTGCATCAAGCTTCCATTAGGATTTGTGTGGCATATAATGGATGGCTTCATTGGCCTCATGTCATGCTGTCCAAACCTCCAGGTTCTCATCTTTGGCAATTTCACCCCTGAGGATGCTTAGCCTGACAAACTCTATACCAACTTGCCTCACTCATATAATGCTCTGCAAGTTGTTTATCTATACCAATGCACTGGTTGGAAGCATTCTGCAGATGGCAATGCTGCCTGGATTGCAGTATCTGACCATCCATGCAAAGTATTGTGGGAAACATAACAACCTCCTTGCCATGCTTCTTTGCTCTTGCTGTGCTTTGGAAAGCCTTAATGTAGTGGAAAACAAGTTGGCCTCAAGAACAAGTTGAATAGAAGAAGAACAAGAGGAGTGTTATATGTCTATACAATATCTACCCAGACTACCCTCAAGCTTTTACACTCTTGCTTCTACATAAGTAGTTACAGTGGGCAACAAAACTGTTGCAATCTCCAACTCTAATGTGGTGTGCAGAGTGCACCACATCAGAACTTTTTGCCTCACTTTGGTGGAGTGAAACAAAGTATATACTCTTGGCTACAAATGGGTCCCTTGGTCATGTGATTTGGTACCACTTATGTTATTGCAGTAGTTTTGTTGCTGATTCATTTAAAGTTGGAAATCATATATTGCAATATGGTATTATGTTAGCACTGAGTTATGTGATGTTCAACAGTTCAACATAATGCAAACATAGCCAAACACCATTGCTTTTACCACATCTTGCACCATAAAATCTCTCTTCATTGATTAAACCAATTAAATCATTACTTTCTTGAAATCTAGATAGTTAACTTGTCAAATTGCTGCTGACTGGCTTCAACCACTCCACCACCAGTCATATTCATGCCAAACACTGTCCCAACCTTTCCAAGGCCTCTGGTGGTCATGTATATATCATTTCCCCTACTTATACATATATGACATCCTATTTGGTTTTCTGGTACTGGAAAGGCTGAAAATGCTGTCCAAGTCACCAAGACTCTTTAGAATGTCAAGAACCATTCCATCTCCCACCAAATCATTTACCATCATTGAAAAAGCTGTACATATTTACCATCAATAACCAAAACATGCTGTTTGTAGGTACAAATGATATAGATAACTACAAAGTAGCTTATATGCTAAGTATATCTACTTGCTGCTGACACAATCAAAGGAAGAGCCTTGGATTTTGTCTCTGCAGCTGATTATAGCACCAGAGGAATGCCTTGTTACCCAGTTCAAGTAATGCTCCAGCATATGCTCTGCAACTCCCAAGTCCTCCTATATTCCTATCAGCAGTTCCTTCTTCTGCTCAGCAATGAATGCTGCCTTGAAAATCACATATTGGAATGGACACTTGTTCTTCCCCACAGGAATATAGGTTTTGTGACATTCTAGTCCTTTCATATTTCAATTCTAATCCTGTGAAAGCCCATAGATGAAACTGTAGACATAGGATTTGAACTTGAATCACCTTTGAAACATCTGGTATCTCTCTCCAGCTATGTCCAGGTTTGAGCAAGGTGCTGGAAATATTCTGGAAATGCCTCCTCTTTCTCCAGGAGGTGTACCATGCATTTGTTCTTTAACACCAGCATGTACTTGCTGAGTTTCTTCATCCACTCCAGCCTTTCTTTTTTAATCCACTTTACCTGGACGGCCCATTCCACAGATGTTCCTTTTGGCTGTAATGTACTTTTCTACAGCAAACATTATATGGCAAACTCCCTCCAGCCTTCATTTGACACTCCAAACAGATCTACCATTGATGTGCTCTGAAGCAGCCCACTGTGGCCCTCTCACCTCCTGAGTTCTGGTTGAGGATTATGACAGCCTCCTATCTCCACTAGCTACCAGCACATTGCTGTGTTGATCACTGGATAATATCTAGGTAGTCATAGAGTTGTGAGTCTGTTTTGGAAGTTACATGGACATGTCTGGATGGAGGTGTCAGTTGAATAAACTTGCTGTTATGCTGTTTGGAGTCAGCAGCATGGAGAGAGTACAACATCTTAGATTTGTTGATGAATTTATAGAGAGAAATAGTGTATTTGGACCAATCAATTGCAGTATTGGCTTTATAGAGCCAGAGGAGTCCAAGAATGATGTTCTTCTTGTGACATATGTAGAAGGTGATTTTTTGAGTGATTTCTTCAATGTTGAGATAGAGATCTATGGTGAATACAATATAACTAGCTTTGTTGTTGGATTGGTCAATATTTCTGATTATGATTAATTCCCTAAGACAAGTGGTGGAGAGTTTGTTCTTTTGAACAAAGGCCCAGTTAATACATGAGATCTTGGCACTGCTGTCTATTAGGGCATGAGTGTTGATGCAAGGAATAGACAGATGATACAGAAAGTAGCTGCCCAAGTCTGAGCAGCCCCCTTGGTTATGAAGGAAAGGGCAAACCCTACTGTCTTAGAGTTAGTGTTATAGATATAGATGGCTACTGTGTTAAGCCAGGGGATAGCCTTTCATAGTCACCATCAAAACCTTCTGGTGATCTAAGGTGTGGTTTAGGATTCATTGGTGGGGTGGCCAACTTGATAGTAGATCCAATATGAAGAAAGCTAGACCTTTTATTATGTCCTATACAGGTAGTGACAGAAGTCAACTTGAAGGACATAGCTCAGGGGTTCAAAGGTTTAATGTATTGGTCCAATAACCATGTACCTGAGTCAATGGTTCAAGGAAGACATCCACTGAGAGAAGAGCAATGAGGGAGCAGAGATAAGAGCTACTATTCAGGATGAGTTGAGTAGATCTAGCTGAAGGAACAAGGGCACCAGAGTGGAAACTTGTATATACTACAAGAAATAGTTAAGGGCAGGTAGAAGAAGCATAGCTGAATAAGCAGAATGCAAGATCAAAAATGTGATGAAATACCATGGAATAGAAGTGAGTCATTATGAAAGAGATGAGATAAGTTTGAGAAAGAATTAGCTAAGTGAACATAAAGAAAAGAACAGAAATAGGGGTAAATCATAACATTACCCCCCAGTTATGGTGAATGTCCATAGTTCACACTCAAAATCAGAACTCCTGCCCTACTAGTTCACTAGTTGTATTGGCCATGGCATCATCATTGAAGCTGTCATAGTTATTGTCACTGAAGCTGAAGAAAGGAAAAAAGGCAGTGATAGAGAATTTGGTGAACAAAGACAGTGGAGGAAAGATCAGAACTGTCTGCTCCCAGAAGAGACAGACATGCACATTGACCTTCTACGGAATCTATACCTTCTATGCCACCTTATGAGGTGGAGTATCTCAAATATAACCTTGTGGCTCTAAGAGACAAAGGATGTCTAGGAGAGCTGGAGGAAGCAATCCTTCAGTCATTCATATAAGAGTCTTGGCTCAGGTCCTAGCTTGGTTAACTGGATTGCCCACTAGTAATTTATGAATGCAAGATTTTGTTTGACAAATATGTCATAACAGATGGTAATGACTTGCCCTTACCCTCAAGAGTTAGTACAGATAAGCAGTTCCAGACAACCTCCATGACCTTGCTGCTTTCACATCCTGCAGGTATGTGGTCTTACATGCACAATACTGCTTCAATTGAACTATCTACAGTTGGCATTCTATTCATGTTGGCAACAGTCAGGTGATCTTTTATGCTGCTGTTCTATCCAAAGCCATGATTTCTAATCACATCAAATACATCTTTGAGGACAATGGACATGTCTGACTCCCTGTTCAATGCTACCTTCCAATTGAGTCAGAAGATATTGATCCATTTGGACACTATCTATATTTCCCAGCATGCCTATACTCTAGCACACTTCATCCAGTCTGATTAACAAAGGTTTGGTTCAAGTTCAACTATTCTTGTGCATTACTCAGATGAAATTTTTTTTCAGGACTAGAAGTGTGCTGGGTTATGTGTGGGGTGCCTGGGTTGTAACACATAGCCAGTATGATTGTATATTGTTGAATTTTAGTTCCTTACAAATTTGAAATTTTCATACAAATAAAATAATACTGAAGTCAATAAGTGCGATCTCACCATTTCTGTTCCCAATCTAATTTTGATGTTTCATCCAGTGATGTCAATGGCACTCTCACACTACTGCACTTGTTTGGTTTTCAATATCTACTGAACTCACCAATGACACTAATAATTATCTCCTTCAACATCAATGCCTATCAACTTTTGTGACACTGCCCACCCTTTCCATATGCACAGTGCTCATGAACCCTGAATTATCACCTTTGGCAGTGTGACCCTTGGTCCAGTTTATGTTGGTCATTTCATTGGACTATATATAGATGATCTGGATAAAGGTCACCCTCAAATGTGCATGCACCAGTATGGAATGATGGACAGAGATGTTTACATATGCTCAACAGAGGCATTTATCATTGAATGCACTGTTACAGAACAACAGTTTGCAACCATCTGTCATATAGCTGTCATATCATATTTCAAGTTCAACCCCATACATCACCTTCAACACTTCCAAGCCTTTTCCAATTCACTCCTATCAACTCTGCCACCCACTATGTCGACTTCTGTCACTTCCCACACTTCCTGCACCTCCAGCAACTCCTGCACCTCTATACTTCAATCTCCCCCTTTCTGTCCTCTTTCAATTATGACTCCCCTTCTATGACTCCCTCTTACTCATTCCCTCTGACACAACTAAATTGCTAATTAGCTTTAACCTATGTCTCGCTTAAGAGCACAGCTCCAGGCATTCATACATCTGTCACAGCTCCAGTCTACTTATCCCTATCCTCTATTACTTAGTCATTCAGACTTGGCACCTCTGTATATATGTAAACCCTTAGAGTACTATGTTGTACTCTAGTTCAAATATTGACTTGAATACACCACAAACCTTTGACCTCATGGATTAACTCCCAACTCCTTCAGTCTACCTTTGGCTCCCTGTCATTAAGCTCTGTCCTCCATCAAATACAAGGACATAGTTCACACAAGAATGCAGTGCTCTACCTCAAGTCACTAAAGCTGCAGTCCTTAGCTCCTGTGGTTGAGTCTGCCATGACCTCTGCTCATGTTTGCAGGACATCCATCCTCAGACATTCCTGTCCATCCTCATTCTCCACATCATCCACTTCTGAATATCATTATCTACCTCCGGACATCATTGTCCACCTCCAGACATCATTGCCTATCTCTGGACATTGTTGTCCACTTCTGGACTTTGTCATCCACCTCCGGACTTTGTTGTTCACCCTCAGACCTTGTTTCCCATTACCAGACTTTGTCAACCACTGCATATGTCAATGTCCACTCTCTTTTTGTTTAGATCCATTCCCAAAGTATGGTCCATTCCTTTTTGGTCATGGTAATGCAATCTTGTTTCCTTTCTAACTTCTGGAGTTGTATCCATTCCCTTGTTGTTATGGCTTACATAACCATTTTCATTTCATCATGGACAGACAGCCACCTTCCGCTATTTAATGCATTGATAGCGAGACCAACTTTTCATATGCCAAGTCATCAGGTATGAGACCATTGTCTGCTGTTGTTCCCAGCAATGGGCATGAGACCTGCTGGAGACTAGCCTCAGCATTAACAAAAGACCTAGATCTCCTTCCATCCTTGCCATCATGCGGCAGGACACCCACCCTTCACCATTTATTGACAAATCAACCTTGACAAACTCTATCTGACATCAACAAGGAAGCTTCTACCTCTCCTTCTAGTACCTCTACATCTCATAGTGGATCTCCTTCTTCTTCATCCTCAAATGAGGAATTTCATCTAACAGAAGAACTGAGAATTTATTGGCTACAACATCACATAGCTTTACTAAGCCCCTCCTAACACTCTAGCAGATCCCTCCTGGAATCTCTAGCTATTCCCAGTACCTCTTCATCTGCCACTCCCTGTGCTCACACCCCCAGAGGAGAGGTCGCTGTGTCTCTTCATGAGTACCATTCTCTACCTTTGGTCCAGGCATCCCCATCTGATGACAACTACCTCCAATTCAATGAATCCATTGTCATAGATACCATTCCTCTTCTATCTGCATCCACCACCATGTCCACTTCCTCCAACAAGCAATCTGAACTTAAAGGCAGATTGTCCAATGACTTTTCTTGGAAAGCTAAGGATGCCAATAGCTGGCTCCTAGCTATGAAGGTCTACTTCACTATGAATATGGTTGACTACTCCAACTTGAATGACACTGCCACCATTATCTTCCTCAATAAAATGAGTAAGGGGCAGGGCATAGCCTTTTCTGATGGATGGCTCATGAGGCTTGCTGATGGGGATATTGAAAAATCAGACAAAACACTGAAGAAGTTGCTAGAGGACTTCAAGCACATTTTTGTCCCAAAGGATACCACCACAAGGGCCTTGCATGACATTTGCATGGAGGAAAAGCCCTTCCAAGGTGATTTCCATGCATTCTACTCAGCTTTTGAGCTTGAAGTAGGATGAAGTAGTGTCTTAGACCAGGATATCATAAAGGACCTAGCCAAATGCACAGTGACAGAGTCACTGGCATGAAGCATGACAGCCCTACCAGACAAACCCACAATGGTCTCTGGATGGCTCAACAAAGCTGGTCAGTTCTATGATGCAGCTAACCAATTGAAATTCCTTCCAAAGGGAGTGCTGTACATTTCCTCCTCTTCCTCCTCCTCTTCCTCTCAATCACATGATCCTATGGCCATGGATGTCAACACCATCAGACTCTCCCACTCCAACCATGCTGAACACATGTGAAGCAACAGATGCTTCATCTGTCACAAAGTCGGGTGCAGTATGTGGAAACACCCCTTTCCAACTGCATGAAATCCAACCCTGTTCCCAGAATGTTTGCACCACCAAGACCTCTAAGTCTCCATCATCCTGTCCAGTCAAAGAGGATCTAATTCAGGAATACCTCCATACTCCACACTCTCAAAGCCTTGAAGATTTGCTTCAACAAGAACATTGACAAGCATGGTCAATATGTCAACAATGTTGAGGAGGAATGGATTTCTTTTGCAGAAGAACCCCAATCAGATTTTTAGATAGAAGGAGTGAGTCAATGTCACTGCCTTCCCATACTCTCACTCCTGTAATAGTATCTGATAAGAATGCTAGATGTGCTCAGGAAATGATACCTGATCTGGGACCTCAACATCAACCCTTCTGAGAAGCTTCAAAAACTTCTCCAGAAATGGATTGAATGATACTCTTCAGAATGGCTTCAAAAAACTACATTGTCCACCAAGCTCACTCAAAAGGAACAACCCAAGAAGGAGGTCTTACCTCCGCAATTCTTGGAATTTGCTGATGTCTTCTGAAAACCCCTCAATAGACAACTCCCCCCATCATGGTCATTTGACCATATAATTGAGTTGGGCAAGGACTTCATCCCAAAGCATGCAAAAGCTTATCTGCTCAATTTGAAGGAGATCAATGCATGTAAGGCATTTATTGAGGAACATCTCAAAGATGGGAAGATCAGCCCATTTAAGTCTCTGCAGGCCAGCCCATTCTTCTTCATTCCAAAGAAGGATGGCACCCTCCACTCTTGTCAGGACTATTGTTACCTTAACTCCCACACCATCAAAAATACCTACTCCCTCCCACTCATCTCCAATCTAATGGACAAGCTCAAGGGATCCTCCATCTTCACCAAGATGGATATCTGATAGGGATATAAGAATGTCCTTATCATCCCTGCTGATTGATGGAAAGCTGCTTTCCTTCTTTTGAGAATAAACCATAGATGTTCTATGGGATTAAGATCTGGAGACTGAGCAGGCCATACCATGACCTCAAATCCATGGTCATCTAACCACTCCCTGGCCTTTTTACTGGTGTGCTTGGGATCATTATTCTATTGGAAAATGATGTCCTCTGGAGAAAATCCATAATCCACCAGAGTTTGTTGGAGTTTATCCTCCAAAATCTGTACATAGAGATCAGCATCCATCTTACCATCAATCTTGCAAGCCATTCCAACTCCTTCCCAAGTCATACAGCCCCATAGCATCACTGATCCTCCTTCAAACTTGACTGTTCCCTCTACAATCCTATCACTAAGGTCCTCTTCTGCCCTTTTCCATGCCCATTTCCTACCATCTGACCCAATGCGATTAATTTTGGTCTCATCTGACCATATAACTCACTTCCAGTCAGCAACAGTTCAATTCTGATGACTTAGAGCAAAGTCCATTCTTGCCCTTCTATGACACTAAAGAAGAAGAGGGTGTTTTGCTTTACTACAGCCTTCATACCAGTTGTCTTCAAGTGGCAGGGAATAGTCTGAGGTGAGATGGAATGGTTCTTCACTTCCTGAAGTGTTTTGGTGACATGGACTGCATTTTCAGCCTTTCCAAATCCAATAAGATGAATGGCATGGTGGATATCAGTAGGAGAAATGATTGAAAGGCGACCACCAGAGGCTTTGGATAGGTCAGGAAGATGTTTGGATAGCATTCTGCTGATAGTAGATTGGTTTAGACCAGTAAAAGAAGCAATTTGATGAGTTGAGTGACCCAATTCCAAGAGAGAGATAATATGGTGAGTTTGCTCAGCAGAGAGGGATTTCATGATGGCAGTTGTGGAAAAAGCGATGGTGTTTGCACATTTTTGTATCATGTTGAACTTATTATACATCATGTGACCCATTTCTGATGTAATAACCCCTTGCAATATGTTGTTTTGATACTTTAAATTATAAGCAACAAAACTGATGCAATGAGTACCCTTCACTAATTCCGGAATATTCCCTGATATAATAAGAATTACCTAGGACACCCGGATACCATCAGAAAGCCCTGATTAAAGGCTTTCTAATGATATCTGGGTTCATGGATCTAGCATCAATATATCTCTAGATATTTACTCCTCAACAAAACTGATGCAAACATTGCATCAGTTTTGTTGCTCACTGTACATCAATCACAACCAAAATCCATGTGTTTGTACCAGCTGAGAAGCATGTGAATATATGGAACTGAAAAGGGGCAATATCACAGGACTATCTGTTTATCTGTAATTTCAACCTTCTGTTCACATATACAGTGACTGGATGGAATGGGTCAACAGCTGATGCAACCATGTGGTATAATGCACTCCTAGTTCAATACCATGGAGTATGGTACCATCTGAAAGAGTGACATCAAACAAATCTACAATAAATAAATAAAAATAAATAAAAATAAAAATAAAAGCTAGCAATATGCTCACTAAGCATTTACTAGCCCATAGAATGTGAAGGAGCTTTTCAATCTACATCATGCAGGTCTTTGAAATGTTATTGAGCCATCTTCACGGTCATGAAGTGACAATAGAGAATCCTCCTTCTTATGCCTGAATACTGCATGGATGCATAAGCATGTATTCCAGTGGCACTTTGTTGGGTTTAAAGCTTGTTTACATGAGACTAATTGGTCTAGTCAGCCTCCAGGGAGCATCTTGCCTTGTCAGCCACATCTTTCAAACTCCGCCTGGTGGGCCACAGAAACTGCGCTTCAACCCCTCTTCTGCCAGTTCTCT
>JBBPOF010000871.1:0-15522 GCA_038091315.1 Porphyrellus cyaneotinctus | reverse complement strand
GGAGCCCTCGGAGAGGCCGATGACGACGATTCATATGGTCCCCTTCCCTCGATGTTCCCATTCCAGATCACCATTTCCCATGTCTGCCGCTGCTGGCGGGATATCGCATTGTTCACTCCATCCCTCTGGGGGACCGTTGAGGTCTTCCCAGTCGCAGGTCTATCATACGAGCTCGAATCGGCGATGTTAGAACGGAGCAGAAACATCCCATTAAACGTATCGATCGACTATCTAGCTCACAAGATTGGAGCTAGAGCGCCTTCCGATGCCGAAGTCAGATGCCTGTTTTCTATGCTCACCCCCCACATCCGCCGCTGTCGTACGGTGGAAGTCGCGGTCTTGGATTACAGCATCATGTTTCATTTTTTAAACGTGGTCGCTAACTCCTGTGTTCCTGCAGCTCAACTCACTACTCTTAGACTGTATCACGACACGGAAGAAGCGCCTTATGAATTTGACAACTTTAAACATCCCAGCATGTCGAAGCACTTCACCCTTTTCGGTGGTTCGGCCCCTTTGCTCACTAAGGTGGTCCTTTGGGGAGTTCACATCGATTGGGATCAACCATGGATCGCCTCTGCATGCAATCTCACATATCTCGAGCTCGCATTTCATACAGATGACGTCCGCCCTTCTTGGGCCCAATTTGCCACTATCCTGAGGGGTGCTACTGCCCTACAGAAACTCACTTTACGCCGGTCAGGGCCCTCCGGAGACCCCATGGAGTGGTTCGTCGAGCACACGGCAGATCTCAACGCTCCCATCAACCTTTCTCAGTTGACAGATTTGGTCCTCACGTCCCATTCACAGGCGCGTATCATCGGGCTTCTTCGCAACCTTTATCTTCCTTCGCTGAAAAATATGGTCTTAATCTCGACCGATAGCAATTATACCGACTTGGTCCATCAACTCGCCGGGCCAGCTACATCCCCGTTTTTACCTTGTATCCGAGAACAGCCGTGTAGCTTGCTGAGCAAACTCGAAAGTCTCAAAATAATACTGCCCTCCCGCCCCTACTGCGTCGAGGCTCTCTACGACGAGCTCCAGAGCGTCACGTCTCTCAACATTTCGCTGTGGGCGGTTCCTTCCTTGTCCCTGGAAATTCTCGGCACGCGCGATAAGCTTCCCGGACGAGGTGGCGTCTGGTTGCCTCGCCACAAGACGCTGTACGTCTGTGGGGTGACTGGAAACGTTCTCCGTGAAGTTGTTCAATCGAGAATGGACGAGGGGGTGCCTCTCAGTTCGTTGTACGTCGAGAGGTCGTGTGAGATAGACGAGGAGGATTTGGACTGGTTGCAGGAAAATGTGAAGACGTTTAAGAGGTCGTGGGACTAATTGACTTCAACTACTCATTGAGTGCTTGTAATTTACTTAGAGACTTAACTTTCACTGTGCATGGAAGTGATTGACCATACATGATCCTCATGCTCGCCGTCAGGGTGGCACATTTGCCCAGTTTTAGAAGGAGCGATCACGGAGATGTTTTGCACGTGTCCAGTTCGTTGAAACGACTGGTGGTGACCTCTGCCCTTTTCTGTATGAGAAACTACTTGGCCGGGTAGGTACAAGTTCCGGAAGAAGTTTGTCTGATGTTTAGGTTACCTCGTGTTATCATACGAGCAACGCCGAACAGGACTTTGACAAAAGGTTGTTAAACCTTATAAATATGAGCACGAGACTCATCCAGATTCCAGATGATGATTGAGCAGAAATTTAAGGCGTCAAGACAGTTGGGAGCGAGGCGCTCACCATGCATGCCATCAATGACGCGGAGGAACACTGGTGGACGAAGGTGGAATGGTCACGCTATATGATTGCGCTCATTGAATTCAAGTGGAAGCTTCACCATATCAAAGACGAGGACCTGGAAAGTCCGCCGCTCGGTGGACTTACGCTGTAGAGTTGACAGGGTTTTTGCATATGACAGGAGCTTCGGCAGTAACCTCAGGCTTATGAATGGAAATGGATTTCCCGCTGCAATTTCCAAAGGTCCTCCATTCCGAGTCTTGTTTACGCAGCGCGGCGGAATGAGTGGCATAATACATACCCGGTCCGCTGAGTTGGCTGCACGAAAGGCGCTGGGAGATATACAGGAAGATACCAAGTTTCACGGGGAGTCCGGGTGCAATTACGAAACGTTAAAACCCCCAGTTGCCCCTTATCTGTCACAAGCATATCTCTCCCAGACTGAACATGCACTTTTTTCCACCGCGCATGATCTGGTGCGCTCCTCTGAAGTCGTGTCCCTCCACGTTGACGGGACATGAACGTTGTAGCTTCCTTATCTAGATATCCTTGTTTGCAGCCACTGTCAGCATCATCTGCGTGGGCATCGCCCCCAGCCGCTTGTCAATGTCATGTTTGCGCCACGTTCCTCGGTACCTGTCCAGGGTCGATGTAACAGAGTGTAATATGCACGTGAACTCGGAGAGTCGATGTCACAGGGCTCGATCGTGCAAATATCACGCGAGAATCAGTGCCAGGGTACCAGTTCCGGCTAGGAAGATGTGGTCAAACGACTTCTAGGGGTGTTCCCTGAGGGCTTTGCACCAAATCACACCACGAGAGTGGCAAAAAGTGCTTGCATGCAACAGGTGCGTAAAGTACTGCATTCGGGTAAAGCGTCAATAAATGAAGATATATATATATAAAGTCGATGCCCCAAACCCCCGGAGATGTACATATATGCTATCTTCATATTTGCCACACCCAATCTCCCGTGTTCACTTTGACGACGCCAAATTCAAGCAACGGTAGTTCCTCGTCGCATCCGCGAGCACCCGACTGGAATGAGGATGATAGCGAGAGTGTATCTGCGTTGCCCTGGTGTTGTGCATGAGGGTTGATGCCCTTGCCCTTGGTGTCGGATCCTAGACGATGTACCAGCGAAGATGCACCTGGCATAGCGACGAGCACGCTGACGGCGAGGGTAGCAGTATCGTTGTCGGTGCGGGAGGCTGGATCGGGTGATGTCAGTCCAGCGGGGGGCGGTGATCGGGTCTGAGCAGGGTTGGGTGAGAGGATGGGTGATCGACCCCGTTGAGGTGAAAGCGAGAAAGGGCTCGGGATGCGAAGCTGCGAGGAGAAGGGAGTACGGGCTTGCGTAGAGGAAGGCGGAGTATGGGGTGGGAGTGATGAATAGGGGGACGATATCAGAGCTGATGGTGGCGATAGCAAGGGTGAGTATCGCACTGCAACAGGCTGTGGGAAACGGTCACGATGACAGGCTAGGTGAAAGGAGGACTGGTTTACCGAAAGGGAGGACCAGGTATCGACCTTGTCGGCGGGGCACAACCAGGTGTCAAACACGACGGGTTTTGGGCCCAGACGTCGAGCAGAACGTCGATATCCTCTCAAGGTATCAAACTGGCCTGCGCCATTGCCGAGATCGACAATAATACCATCCGCGAGTGCCTGATGGAAGCGCTGCCTGTATCGCCTGCGGAGAACGTACGATCTGAGAACGAGTGATCCTGAGAGGAGAACGAGGACCAAGATGGTGGCGAGGAACGTGAAACTGTTGAAATCCATGGACGCGGAACCAGACAAAGATGCCGGTCAGCAACGATATTATCCAGGGGGCAGTGCACACACAGATATAGTGTCGCGGTGTTAGAGTTGGCTGATGGCGTCGAGCTCGGCGAACTGGTGCTTGTGCTTCCATTGGTGGTCGTCGTCGTGGGGTTGGTGGTCGACATGGCCGACGACAAGCGACGAGCGCGCTTGACGACGGCAGCGACGACGGCGAGGCTAAGAGTTAACGAAATAGGGACGTATTACGTAATTATTGATTGATTGATGATTTTGCTGTGTCTGCTGCGAAAATAAAATAAAACGCGTGCGTCTGAAATCTGATCCTCACCTCTCCTTCTCTTCCGTTGCCATGGCCGACAACTCAACCTCCCCTGCGCTCGATCTTCCACCCTCGCTCAATCTCTCTCCCCATCTGTCCGCCCAAAAATACTTTTATGTCTGCACGCTCACCGTCCTCGCTTGGGACACCCTCGTACTAACACCCCGCTCATATCGACTCGGTCGCACAAAAGCCTGGCCTGCGCTCAAGGCACTGTACTATTTCCTTCAGATATGGGTCCTCTCAGACTTTGTCGTCTCTGGTACGCTTTATCTGCCATCTGCGCCCATCTGCGCTCACGTCGTCTTAGGCGCCCTGTTCTTCTCGACGTCTATGAAACAGGATCCGGACTGTCTCCGCTTCTGGCCCTATGAGCCCATCTGCACGGCCATCCTGCTCTTCGCTGCTTCTACCGTTCATGTCATCCGTGTCACCGCTATTTACGACCACGCTACCAACATTCGTTCGCTCCTCCTCGGTCTGTTGTTCGTCCAGGGTGTCGTCACCGCCGTTTGTTGTGGTTTCTATCGCTCCGTCCATCTCCTCGACGGTCAGGGTTGCATTGCCGGCCCCCTCAACAACCAGAGCTGGGTCGCGATCTACTGGCTGGCACCCACCATCCTGTACGCGACCACCTTCACCCTCGCCCTCATGCGTTCCATCAAAACCCTTGAAACCAAGCGTCTCCACCCCTGGCGTCTCATGCTTCGTGACAACCTCAACCTCTATGGCGCCATCCTCCTCGTCAACCTCGTCAACGTACTCTTCTACTTTATCATGACCCCCACCGACTACACCGACCCCATCAAAACCATCGTTACCAGTATGGCTGGCGTTCTCACGGCCACCATGAGCATGCGCATCATCCTCGGTGTCAAGGGTCCCCTTGAGAACGGCGGCAACTTCAGCGCCAGCGGATCGGCTGGTTCTAGCGGTGCGAGCGGTAGCCTCAGCGCAAGCGGCATTGCACGTGGGCGTGGCGCAGTGACGTATACCATCAATGACATGACAACACAGAGCAAGGGCGTCCCCGTTGTTCGTGGAGCCAAGGAAGACGGTGCATGGGATGGCGACAAGCACTCTGACGATGCTGCTCTCCGTGATGCCAAGGTGACGCTGCCGATTGTGAGAGAGGACGAATCGGACAAGGAACCATCGGCGGTTGGCGTTCAGATAACCGTTGATCAGCAGATTGCATACGACGAGGCGCCGAGACGCAGGTGAGGTGTCGGCGTCCTTGGTCGAAGGGCACAGGTCAGATGATGGGATTTTGAAGCACACGTCTCTAATCATTTCCATGCTTCCCCGCCTTTTTTGTTTGCTTGCGTTGATCTATTTACCTATTTCTATCTTCGCTTAGGACTTGGTTATATCCGTCTAGAATAGGATGTATGCTGAACGTCTCTAATGCGTCGGTATCGTGTCCCCATCCACTGCCTCCCATTGACACTGTGTACATGTACGAATACAATAGCGTCTTTGATGTCCGACGTGTTGCGAGCTGATGAAACCTAGGGTAAAATCACTCAGCCGGGCTAGGTCCATTATAAACCATGTGAGTGGGGATCCAACCAATTAGAGATTGCCGCAGGGGAGCATACGAATGTAGATTAACACCGGCCTGGTGTCGTTCGTTCGTTGATCTTGGCTTCAGCGTGCACCGCATTGAATTGTGCTTGAACAATGTAATAATTATATATTCCAGAACAGTAAAGCTTGAAACACACGGACAGTTTCAGACTGGCACCAACGGGTCAGCCCCGTGATGCTGATGCGAATCGTCAGCGCTTCAGCAAGCACGCACATGGACTTGCATACACCAAAGGATCGACTCTGGGGCAACCCGAGTCATTGGGCACTGGCATGAGTGACATGCGTCGCATGCAGGGATGCCAGACATGGGGTCGATGAAACGTGCAGGGGTCTGTCCGTTGTCGCCCGACGTGCGCATCGGATGGTCGTTAGTACGTACTAGGGACTCCGATGGCTACGGGTGTGCCAAGGATGCCGTCGGAGGTACCCGTCTCATCTGACTAATGAGAGCATCAGGGAGCGAGTGGAGAAAATATTACCTCCACTGGGGAGAAAGGCGGGTGGCGATCGTGATGCAAGGTGAGGAAGATGGCGATAGCAGAGGTAAAATGAGGATGAGATAGATGAGATAGATGATGAGGGGGAGACGAATCACGATCATCGTTTTGGACGTCGTACATACCTCTGGCGGGGAGAGAAGGCGAAAAGACCTAGATTGTCAAAGTAAGCGGAGAGTATGAAATATTACGCAGCCTGGGTCCTGGGCAACACTTGCTCAGGAGCTGTTGTACCCACGCATTCCTTGTCTACTAATTAATTCGCCAGAGATATCCATTGCTACATCGACAGTCACGAATGACCTATCCTTCAGATCTCCTTGTCTTCTGAGAGAAAGAAAATCAAGACTTCAAGCCCATATTCTCTTCAAGATATCCCACAAACTTGCACGCCACGCTTTCCTCGCTCCAGTCCACCTTTCCTTTCTCCGTCGTCCCGAGTGTGATGGCGCGCTTATGTAGCGCAACGAACTGCCGTTTGTGACGCTGTAATTCAGAGAGGGTGAGGTGACGCAGTGGGAGGGTGATAGGGATCTTGATATGTAATGTTGGCGTGGATGTAGGAACGTCGAGGGAGAAGGCGCCTCCCGGCAAAGAGGAGGCGGATTGGGCGGCGATGATGGCAGAGATGAGCGCAGTGCTGGTGCTTTCGAGCGTGTGGAGCGCATCTGTTGGTGCTTTGCCAACCTGTGAGCATCGTCATGGTGTTTAAACGGTCAAATTAGGAGTCGGGGGTACACGCCGACGTACCGCTTGTGTGCCTGTGTTCGGAGGCTTGACCAGGCCCTGTGTGACTGCATGCCAGATCTCTTCGGCGGGGACGTCGAGGTCTGTCCAGGGTATTGTAAAGAGGGGCGAGTCCCACCGAACCATCGACGATGGTTCTTCGTATCGCTGAATGAGGTTATCGAAACTAAAAAGGTCCAAGGAGAGGGGCTCAAGCACCTCATCGACAGGAAACCGCATGAGACTCACGTTTCAGGACTATAGGACCGCCCGTCCTGCCGTGCCTTGTTCCATTCACGACACTGCTCAGGCGGTGCGATGACATAGACCTACTTCTCTCTCCAAGTCAGCAAACCGGCTTGCATCCACGGCCGGGGAAGCGCACCGTACATACACGGACCTTGGCTTCCCTGGCGGAACAGTACATTTGATACCGGAACCCCTTGATGTAATTGAGCGCATCTACGATGACGATCCTATCGCTCCCTAGATGGCGCTGGAGGGCAGTGAACAACGCCCCACGGGCTGGCTTTTCCGATCGGCTGTCTTGATGTGTTCGAAGAAAGATGAAACGATGTTTGTGCGTCACACAATCATCGTCTTGTTGACCAGCAGTGAATGACTCACCATCGTACGACGACCGAGGAACGTTGAGCGTATCGTCGGATATGACGGTCACGGTAAGCGATGGACCGGTGTAGACGGGGTCCGCAAGTCGTTGTTCAAGGTGTTCTTTTATTTGGATCGCACGACGGGACTTGCCTGCACACGGATACCCGGAGATCGTAATGAGTGCCATTCTGGCCAAGCAGTCTAATGATGAATCGAGTTCAGTCAAGGATCTGCTGCTGTTAGGCGTCTTATGAGTATCTCTGGAGCCTTGTGTCTTCGCAAGGGTTGTTGCAGTCCCCAATTTGCGAACAGACAAACGGGCCGCCGGAGGTTGCCGGGCTCAGAAGGTGCTTGTTCAGACTTCGAACCAATGTTTAACGTTTAACTTCGAGTTCAAGTTTATGAAAAACGATACTACCAACAAAGGCGAGAACTGTCTGACCCGAGTACACTCAGCCTGTATATACACTTGAAGTCTTAGACCACATCAGCAAAACGTACATTTTCTGTGGTTGTCTGCTGCAACTTTCCTTACTTTTCGGGACTTCTACGTCTTTTCCAAAGTACAACTACTGGTCAAAGTTAGGTACAGTCTCTGAAGTAGAATACAGTCAGACGAGCTGAGAGTATAATCAAAAAGCAATAGTGTGTGAATGATGATCTATATACTTGTTAACATAGTAAGTCTGGAATGCATCAAGACAGTCCGTGAAATGAAAGTCAGTAGGTACCATGTCAGCTCCATAAACAGGAATCAAATGTGCTGGACGAAGGATGGTATCCAGTGAGACAACTGCGCGCATACGTTGGCCCTGACGATCCTCCTCAGGCGCCACAATCCACATTCCTGTCAAAACGTCAGGCTGTTCCGTGACCGGCAAAAACCAGTCTACAAGGGCTGCCTCATATCTCTTCCGCATGTGACGAAAAGAGAAGAGAAGTAGAACTCGTGCGACCAACAGTCCCCGCAAACCGTCACCTTCATCCCCACCATTTTCGATGAATACACTGTCTCATCGTGCAGGGCCCCCGCGCCATGATGAGGTGCAACGGATTACATCGCGATGCATACCACCTTTACCCGATTGGTCACTTGGTGCGTAATAGACGGCAGTTGCAGAGTTATAGACCTTCAAACGGCCGTACAATATAGGACAGACGTCCAAGTGGACCTGGTCTCCGGGAATGATAGCCTCGGGATTGAGCTGGTCATAGAGAAACCGGCGGATGCTAGGCACTAGATCCGGATATCCGTAGTAGTTCCCGATTGCTGCGGCGTCACGAGGTAACGATCGTACTTGCCAATGGGTATTATTCAGTTCCTGATTTGTGGATACGCGATGATGAGAGCTCACCATACTGACGAGCCAGCTGAACATCAAACGTGGATTGTGGCACCTCCACGGCACCATCCCTGTCGTCGTCGCTTTTGTCTTCGTAAACCAGTGTAGCGACCACCCCTTCAGGCAAAAGCGGGCCATGAAGCATTCCTCTCTCGATAAAGTCTTGCCGGGCTGCGGCGAGTTTATCAAGGCGCTGGTTGGTGACCAGCATTTGGCCCAGGGCCTCATATCGGTTGGATCGTCGCCAGGGCTCCTTTACAGCTTTGATGTGTCGTGATTCAGTAATGGAGGAACATAACCCATTAGGCGCACCAAACATTTCGATCAATGAGCGGTAATGGGTCATGGCATGTTGACGGGGTAATGACAAATGATTGCGTACACCAGTCGCTATAAAGATAGCTCGTTCACGGTGAAAAAGTTGCACAGCTCTGTCAATTGCTGTGAGTGTTGATGCGTTGATGACTGCACGGCAAACCAAGTAGCAGAAATCCAAAAATGCGCTGATAGCGCGCACCATCTGATCAGGTACATAGCCAACAATCACCGGCAAATAGACCTATGGTGAATAAGAAAGCGACGTTACATAGTGACAACAAAAATACATGCTTGACTCACCTTCATCAGTGCCTTCGAATCATCCCCTGTCCACTGTTTGAATCTGCGCCCTTCCGGGAAGCGTCGCAGCGCAGGAAAAAGGGGGACCGCAGCCATTCTGTCCAAACCTCAATCGAATAGAACTTTGTCATAAGAGATTAAAATACCATACCTTTGATCGATGTCGGCCAAAATTATTCCAGCTTGACGCTCACCATGTGTCACTGTCAGATATTTGCCTACCCATGTCACCAGGTGGTCTTTGAAGCTACCTTTGATTAGTTGATGGAGTAGATCGGGCGCAATAAGGTCATGAATGTCGGCACGGGGAAAATGAACCATGAAAGGCTACATTTCAGTGTTGGCGCATTGTTACATCATTATGATCCATGTATGGTTCAACTTACCTCTATATTGCCAACTATACCATAATCTTCCCACAACGTCCGCAGATCCAAAGTTTGGAGCAGCTGATCAGTATGCGCTTGGCAACGTGGCCCTCCGCCAGCATCCAAGTTGTCGTAGTGGGCCGTGCATCTGAATGATCACATCATCAACATTAATCAGTAGTGTATGCCGTAGTAGACAACATTTGCTCACCTTGCACACCAGCCTTGCACGACGCAAGCAAGTAGTGCTTGCTCTGGATAATCCGCTATGTATGGACCTAACCCATATATGACACGACGAAAGTGGCCGTCTGCACAATGGGTGACGCGGGACTCGGTCATGAATGGTCGGATGGGTTGAAGAATCGCTCCAAGAGTTGAATGAAATAATTGGCGGCGAAATGTACGGAAGTCAGCATCATCCTTGTGAGCCTCGTCAGCTAATACGATGAGACTTGTTGTTCGGAAGGCAACTGGAGGTGCTACTTACTTTTTGGGATGGCCAGGAAAGCAAGAAGGCCGACAGCGTTGCGGTGGGCATGTCTGATGTTGTTGTGCACATTGCCCAGTGAGATATAAAGGGGATAGAACGCCGTGTCCCCGGTACCGACAGAGACTGTGGTCTTGTCACTTCCTAAGACGATTGGCGCGAACATTGCGCCATGGGTTTCCGGGTCTTGTGCAATAGTTTCCTGGCCATCAGGTGAATGGAAGAGTTAAAGTGAGATAATGAAATACGTACGCACTGGTCCCATGCCCATTGGCCTGACATAAGATCGCCTACTTCCCGTTCTCCTGCCTCGTCGGTTATTACTTTTGGTGCATAGTCGATGGCGCCAGCAAAATCATGGTTGCCAATCTGACTTTCCAGCACCGTGAGTGGATCACGGTGCCATATGTCATACTCGGCAGTCATCCAGGTGGGGGGATCATCGGGAAGTGGTCCGGCATACTTGACCGAGAATGAATGCCACGGAGCGTCCCCATGGCTAATTGAGTCGATTGACCGATACATCTCCCTGTGCGACCGAAATGGAGGATCTTGTTCCCCATACATTGCAGCTAAAATATCAGTTAGTTCGTCTATTTTACCTGCAGATAGTTGTGCTTTGCGGTATAGAAACTCTGCAAACTCGAATTCAGGCCGGGAATCGAATGGCGCCCAGTCATGTGGTGGTGGGTGGTCCCGAAGTGGTGGGGCTGCATTGGGTGGAAGGTCGTTCCCTTGACGATCACATGGAGTACCTAGCCAATGTAGTGTACAGTTACTGCGTACCGCTGGTAAATAGACACAGGGTTTACAACTTACCATTGAGGATTGGATGGTATCGGACCTGTCTACGTCCTGGCTCATCGTCGGGTCCAGGAAAGTCGTGGTCTTGTTCATTGTCGTCCTGATGATGGGGGGCCGGAATGGGTGCCACATGACCACGGTGGATGCGACCATGTCGTTTGAGGCCACCACGAGAGTGACAAGACTTCCCGCAGCCAGGAAAACCACAGGTGAAGGAGCGCGGATGGTATGGGGTGGCAGGTTGCATGATGAGGGCAAGAACGCGCCGACGACGTAAACCTGTATGTGCTGGCATGGAGCATTAGCACAGGCTAAAAGATGGTGAAGTAAACGGAGGGACGTACCATATGGTTCACTTCGTGACCCGGAGCTTGAACCGAACACATCCACCAATCAAAATCTATAAAATGTCTGGGAAGATAAACCATGGCGATAGGTCTGATGGCGTACCTCTTGACCAGGCGGCCCAGGCCCAGAACTGTGTTCTGAGGCGATGCCGCCACTGTAAAATTGTACAGGGGGAATGGAGTATCGGTCAGCATGAAATGGAGGATTGACTCACCTCGCAACAAATACGTGATTCAAAGTTTGGGAGAAATGTTTTGAGGACGCCCCTGGCACGGAAAGGGTGGTCAAGCAGTTAAAATTTGGTCTGGGGCAACAAACGACAAACGACTTACCTTGACACTTTCTCCACCATTTTCATTCTCCCATTATCATACAATGCCCCGTCATATCCTCACCCGTGCAACAAACAAGGATCGCCACCCTGGTAGACCTGACATGCCAGGACTGCGTCGAAGCAGTGAAGCGGTACAAATCGACTTGGCAACTCGAAGGGCTGCGGCCACGGAAGCTGAAGCACGACAACAGCAGAACATCCAGCGTGTTGCAGAGATCGAGAACGAGCTGCAAGAAAGGTCAGTTCAGCGCCGGGCTGCTTTTGCACAACCCACCTCGAAGACGGCTTCCAAAACCAAACGCTCCTTGACGGTCCTGAATGTCACTGCAACCCCTCAAGGACGAGGACTTGTACGAACAGAAACACTCCTTGATGTGACCGCTACCCCTTGCAGCGAGGTTGAGGCTCAAGAGACAGCCCACGCGGTGGTGATTGAAGGTGAGCGCCAAATACAAAGAAGGGGTACATTTGCTAATGACTTGAGAGAATCAGGCAGTGAGACAGAGGAGGACGACTCACTCTTTATTGTCGGTGCCGACATGGCTGAAGCTGAAGAGGGATCCGATGGCGATAATCACCAAGTCCAAGCTGTGCTGAGGAAGTTTACCAAAAAGGGTAAGGCTGTGCACAGTGACATTGAGACCGCTCGCAAGCAGTTGGCAACCGACGCCAATATAGCCCACCACCAAGTCAGTCTGAAGCGCAAGGGGGAGGATGTGAATGTCATGTGAGCTTGTACAACATAAATCTCGCTCTACTAACTCAATCTACTATGTACTGACCCGGATACTCAGGGAACCCGGACACTCGGACTCCTGGCCTGTCACCAACGCGCACCCGTCTAAGAAGACCAAACTGCAGCTTGTCGGCGGGCTCAGGCCTCAGTATGCAAGGCTACTCCAAGGACGCGATAAGAAATTGGTGAGAAATGCCATGAAGGAGACTGACCATCCAGCCGCACCTGAAGATCAGTCAGCGGACCTTGTCCGCTTCGGTGGTCTGCCTGATGAGGAAGAGAAACGCTGGCAGGCCCCGTCTACTACAGTATCCACTAAATTGCACAAGCCCGCCAAGGCCTTGCCCGACACAAAGGTTAGCAATCTATTATCTACCGCACCGCTAACGTGCTGACCCCATTGCAACACTATTATCTTAGCTGACAAAGATCGTACCGGATGCACCACAGAGACGGCTCGAGCATAGCAATACCATTGCAAATGCTACCTCCAGCGCAAAACCGCGACCTTCCCATCAAGATCTCCCACCCGGCGCTGAACTGCAATTCCGGAAGCACTTCATTCCGTTGGTCAGGCGGTTCGCAGGTACACTCGAAAATCCATGGAATACTGAAGGTATGATAGCACCCATGCAAGCGATGTGGGACGCGACCATGGTGGGCCCACCAGAGTGGGAGCACGAGTTTAGTGAGGACGATGACCCTCTCTACCGCTTGGTAAGTTTCTGCTGCCTTGGTCACATGGTGCTCACAGCCTGGCTGGAGAACAGACGATGCAAAGGATTTACGAGTGGCGAAACCACATCGGGAATGCAGCCATCGAAGCCCTCAAGAAGCATTGGGCCTCAGACGAAAAATATCAGTCGCCCGAAGAACGCACCGCTTATGTTGAAGACGCGCTGTCCCCCGCACTCACGTTCCTGTACGGGAATGTGAAGAAGCTGAATGAGGGCACCTTCGCAGTGAGTGAACTATGAGTCATGCACGCCGGTTGTGACACTGATCCTCCTTGACTATGCAATTACTCCAGGTCTCGAAGTCATTCCAAGGCCCACTGATACTTAAGGCATTGGCTGCACACCTCAAGGACATCAATTCGGCCGAAAATACTACCTACGAGTTGGGAGGCAATACAGAGCCCCGAGGGGCATTGATCCTGGCCGTGACAGCGGTAAGTACATACCAGTATCATACGGACACTACAGTCTAACACCCAGACCAATCTGGTGTTATCAGGCTGAGCGCGCCCTGACCATGTTCAAGAATGGTCATGAGGAGAGTACGAAAAGCAATGCTGAACTGAAGTTTTCCGACCAGAATTGGGGTGAAACATCAGCGCGCTATGCTAAGTCTGTCAAGAGGTTCAGCGGGGCCAAACTTACAGAAATATTCCATGCCGCGCGCGCATACTGTGCTGCAGGGAAAGGCGGTGCTGCCATTCAAGGGGGTGTCAAGGGCAAGTCTGTCATGGGAGACATGACCGACATTCGAGGCCAAATCTTACCGTCCTCGGACATCGAGCAGAGTGATGATGACGAGGGTGAGCGAGAGGTGTATGAGGGAGACAAGGAGATGATGGGTATGTATCTATCTTTTATTCGTAGCCAGCACTGACTGGCTGTTCATTCCTGCAGCAAGTGAGGAATACTAATGTTGTGTGCACGTCGTCTGTGCTCGTTTGGAGAGCCTGGGTGATGTGAAATGGCTGGGTAGAGAACACAGGTGATGTTTTGTGCCATATGAGTTTTTTGTCGTCAATTTAGAGTCGTGTTGAGCCAGTCTAGAGTCGTTCTGCGCCAGTTTAGAGTATTTTGATCAAGTGCGGTACCACTATATTTGATACATATCAATGATACCCGTGGCTACTGCAATTATCTGTGTGCGTCTGCGAGTGCACGTATGTGACTGACCTCTGGCAGTCGGAAAATCTACTTTTTGATCACTTCATTGGACCTGTAGCTACTTCGTACAGAAATGACATAGCTGGGAAAAGTACCCAGTCTTTCCTGTCTGTGTGCCTGTGGTGTCTGTGACAGACACCAAAAGACGACCACAGAAAATGTACGTTTTGCTGATGCACTCCCGAAGATTAGTCAGCGGGAACGAGTTGACCCCACAAAGGACTGTCGAGACGGAATGGCTTAGAAGCAGACCCTCCCAGCAGTCCATTACGCGTACGGTTGTTACCATGATGTTGACCTCTTTTTTGCACACTCTTGCACAGGTGGGCATTGTCCATGTCTTTGCCAACTGGGGTTCCGACCATCCACCCATACTCGAAGAGCTCGAGCGCTAGCGAGCAACGTATGACGCTCATGCACTCACGATCGTGACATCTCCAAACGAGATGGTCGCATTGAGCGCTGCACAAGGGTACGCGCAAGTTACTGGGAAGCCAGCCGCTGTCATCGTCAACGTTGACGTCGGAACGCAGGTAAGGCTAACCTTAGTTGAAATCTCGCGATTTGATATCCACAGGCGCTCGCGGCTGCTGTTCATAATGCATCTCGGGGTCGAGTACCCATCTTGATCTATGCCGGCGCGTCTCCAGTGACGAGCGAGGGTGAGCTCCAGGACTCGCGCAATGAATGGATTCATTGGTTGCAAGGTATTGGACTTCTTTATCATTTGCGTCGGTGCTGATACAAGGGTTTGTAGACGTGTATGATCAACCGGCCATCGTTCTCCGGTACTTACATGCGCTACGCAGCCCAGATCAGCTCACTGGAAAGTTTACCCCAACATGTGCGACGGGCACTCCAAATGTGCGTTTTTCTAACCTCCGTTGTACGCATGCCTTACTCACCGAATTGGTCTAGTGCCACGAGTGAGCCAAATGGTCCTGTTTACCTATGGGCACGGAGAGAAACAATGGAACAGGAAATTGACTCGTTATTGCTAGAGGGGCCCGCCGCGCTCACCAAATGGCCACTTCTCCTTTTTCCCCCTGATGGAGCTGCTCCCCACGCCACTCTCCCTGTCAGGTCGGGAGCCCAGTTGACTGCACACATAATCCATGTGCAACCATGAGTTTTTTTTTATTCCTGATGTATTGGAAGGCACAGCGAAAGATAGTACCGATGTACACGCCTTACGCCTGAGTCGAGTCACCGTTTTCAGCTGCCACAGTATCCATGGCACGAGAAACCACCAGGAATTCGTTCGTTGACATCCTTGATCACACTACCTTGGTATTCATG
>JBBPOF010000870.1:0-15536 GCA_038091315.1 Porphyrellus cyaneotinctus | reverse complement strand
AAGTAGGGACAAGCCAGTACATACCACGTTCAACATCCCAACAACAGAAACGACACTCACCGGCCTTTTTCTCGTTCACAGACAACACCTTCCAATCCTTTTTCTGCACATTCTCGAGTTGTCTGCATCACTTGACGGTCAGCTTTAGACAGGTTCCCCCATTGGACTTCAACGTCGTTCAATGGGACGAGCAATGGTTCGTTAATGCGCGTTGCGCTGGGTGTCGATGGGAACGCTGCGATGGCCATACGACGAGCGAGGTGGGTGGGATACTGTTGTTTTATTTCGTATAGACTCATTGCGAACGGACGGTTGCATCCGTATTACATAATCACGATAGATATATTCCGTTCCGACGCGGATCTGCATCTCAGTCTCGGACTCCGAGTACTGAGGTGAGATCCCGGCTACTCATATTTGTATGTCATACTTACACCATGTAGTGTACTTCTACAGGTGTGCAATACACTAGTCTCGGACTCTGTCCAGTACTGAGTGTACTTCTACAGGTTACATATGAGCCCTGTGCTCTAAATTGCAAGAAACACAAACAGAGACATGCATATACCCAGCGAAATGACTAGTACCATGTCTGAGGAGATCAAGCTACCTAAACTTGATGCGTCTGGTAAGGAGTGGACCACTTGAAAGGTCTGGCTCCAACTTGTCGTAGGCAGTAAGGGACTAGGCGGGTTCCTGGATGGCATGACAGTTAAACCCATAGATCCAGCAATTGGAAAGTTGCCTGGATGGACAGTGACAACTCCTGCTGAGTTAAAGGCAGCTGAGGACTATCTGAAGGACTTAGCAACATGGACCGAGAAGGACACGAAAGTCCGGCATATCATTGCATATACCTTACCAAATTCCCTTTTCATTTGACTCATCAATAAATGGTCGGCTCAGGAGTACTTTGACACACTTCACGCTCTTTTTGAGCAACGGTCCATTGTGGTTGGCATGGAGCTACAGCGACAGCTTGGCAAGATGAAATTGAAGGAGGGCAGCGATGCACAAGTGCATATAGACAAGATTATTACTCTGCGTGAGGAGCTGGCATCTGCAGGATGACTGGTGTTTGACGAAGATCTTTTCAACATTGTATATGCATCGCTTCCATGTTCCTATAACCCCAGATTGGCTTCTTTATCCTCCACCATGTGTCTGCAAGGCAAAACAGTCAGCACTGATGACCTGATGGACATTGTACTCAAGGAGTATGAGCGCATCACCTTGCAGGACAGTGGAAAGTCCAATGGAAAGGGATCAACTGAGGATGCAGCATTTGGGGTGGATGCATCTAAAAAGGGAAAAGGTCAATGAACAAAGTTCACGGATACATGTCATAACTGCAGCTGGACTGGGTACAAGCATGCAGATTGCTGGGAGGATGGCGGCAGAAAGGCTGGCCAAGGCCCCAAGGATTGGAAGCCCTGCAGCAAGAAGTCCAAGGATAAGGATTCGAAGGACATGAATGTCATATCCCATGCTACGAGTTTAACCCCATACTCCATCTCTGACATTTTCGGACCATTCCAGATCACTCCTGTCAAACTCCGCCAATCACTATGTCTATCCTTGACATTCTGCTCATCTGAACCTCCAGCACACTCCTGCACCTCTGGGCTTCAATCTGCCCTTTCCATCTCCCCTGATTATGACTCCCTCCTTATGACTCCCTTTACTCATTCTCTGTGACAACATCATTGCTAATCAGTTAACCTGTGTCTTGCTTAGAAGCACAGCTTTGGGCATTCATACATCCGTCACAGCTCCAGACATTTGTGCATCCGTCACAGCTCCAGACCATTTGTACCTCCATCTCAGCTCTGGCATACCTACCCCCGTCCCCCATTAACTTAGTCACTTGGACCTGTCACCTTCGTATATAATCTCATAGAGTATAGTGTCATACTCTAGTTCGAATATCAACTTGAATACCCCATGAACCTCTGACCTCCTTAATGGGTTGATTCCCATCTCCTCTGTCATTACTTTTGGCTCCTCCGTCGTTAACTCTGTCCCTCATCAAATACTAGGACACAGTTCACACAAGGGCACAGTGCTCTGATCTGAGTCACTAAAGCCACAGTCCCTAACCCCTCCAGTCAAGTCTGCCGTGACCTCCATTTATGTCTGTAGGATGTTCATCCTCAGACATTCCCATCCATCCTCATCCTTTACCTTGTCCCACTGAACTTTGTCATTTACCTTCAGACATCCTCATCCATCTCTGGACATTGTCGTCCATCTCCAGACATCATCGTCCACTTCTGGACTTTGTCCTTCACTTCCGAACTTTATTGTTCACCATTGGACCTTGTTCCTATTACTGGACTTGGTCAAACCCTAAGCAGACTTGTGCTCTGATGCCAAAACAGAGCATAGGACCTCTGAGTAATCATGGTTCTAACAGTGAAGGGTTCCATGTCTGCAAATGCTACCATGAGTCAACCGGACTGTGCATGGTTAGCTTTACCAGATCAATCGGATGGCGCTGCTGACTCTTACCTGGCTCGCACTGACATGGCAAGCTGATAGTATTCAACCTTAGTTCTGATGCTTCTGGATCCCAATATCTGGAACCACCATTCTGGAACCACTTCCAGAATTTTCCCATGCACTTCCGGACTCAGAACCACTGGAAGGTCCAGAACCATCGGAACCACTTCTGGAACATTCCCGCGCTTTTCCGGAAGCATTGGAAGCATTGGAAGTATTGGAAATTCAAAATGTTCTTTCAGGTTCGCTACTACAATATTGCAGGTAACATAATATGAGTATACCTCCGCCTACAGTATATATATCTTCACCCTGCTTACAAGCACCTCAGTCGTTTCTGCCATCTTAGGCAGTGGCTGAGGTGAGTCCTTTTTACTTAGTTTTCATTCCTAGCTAATGTGCTGTAGCACTGGGCAATTTCTGCCCTTCTCGTAGGTGAATATCAGTCGTTTCTGCCATCTTAGGCAGCGGCTGAGCACTGGGCAATTCCTGCCCTTCTCGTAGTTTTTGTCACAAGCGTCCCCAAATTGTATAATAGTGGTGCTTTGCAGCACTTGTCCCCTTCCTGAGAATGTTTTCTCAACTTCGTTTCCATTCCACCTAAGCCTATCCGAGGGGCAGATAACAGGACCTTTCATGCCATTGGTTGTGGGGACTTGCCCATCTATCTTCCGAATGGCAGCTCTTGCTCATGTATTCTGTTGAAAGATGTTCTGTACGTGCCTAGCATGCGTGTTACACTTGTCTCTATTGGTCATCTTATGAGTGCTGGCTGTCGTGCTGTCTTTGATGGAAATCTCTGTCAGATCTTCAACCCACAGCACTGGCTCCTTGGTCAGGTCACCATTTTGAATGGATTGTACAGAACGCAGAGCACCTACCCAGTACCCTCTGCAGCAACTGCAAAGGACATTACTCTGATTTCTATGGTGGATCTTTATGCACGTTTGTCACACATCAGTGTGGGGACTATACACGATATGTTATCCAAGGGGATGGTCACTGGTGTTGCCCTTGATCCTGCTTGTGCAGACATGGGTCAATGCCCTGCTTGTGAATATGGGAAGGCTGTTCGGAAGCCTATTGGTGATGTCTGTGAGCCACAGCAGACAGCTGGACTTGGTGATGAAGTCCATACTGATGTCTGGGGACCGTCTCCTGTACTGACACCTGGGAAACGTGGGTACTATGCCTCATTTACGGATGATCATATGCACTACACTTGAGTCAATCTGATGTTCATGAAGTCTGATACTTTCTTGGCTTACCTCAAATTTGAGTCCTAGTTGAAGACGCAGCATGGTGCTGTTGTTAAGCACCTTTGTTCTGATTGTGGGGGGGAGTACCTATCCGATGAATTTACTTGTCATTGGAAGAATGCCAGTACGGAGCACAAGCTCACCACTCATGACACACTGGAACATAATGGTGTAGCCAAGTGTCTTAACTGAACTCTTGTCAAATGTGTGTGCACAGTTTTGCATGCGAGTGGACTCCCACAGACACTTTGGGGTGAGGCATTGTTACATATTGTCTGGGTTAAGAACCAGTCAGCTACTCAAGCGCTGGATGGAAAAACACCTTACAAGATGCTGTACAGGAAGAAACTGCACCTTGGTGATCTTCTGGTCTGGGGTGCCAAATGTTGGATCTTGGATTGCACTGGATTGAAGTTAGATCACCACACTAAGAAGGGTCATTGGGTAGGATATGACACCGAGTCTACAGCTCACCATATCTATCTACCAGATTGCCATGCTGTCATTGTTGAGCGCAATGTTACCTTCCAAAAGGATGGGGGGAACATTTCAAGCCAACTCGATGGTGGATCTGGTGATGAACCCCACAGCAATCAATCCAGTGTACCTGTCAATCCCACAGTTCATGTACCTGTAGTGCCTGGGACAAACCCTCAACCAGACCATCTCAGAGTTGACTTTGAAGATTCCTCGGGAGCACCACTGTGACAATTGAATCATCAGTGAACCAAATCGCCTTACATTCGTGCATTGTGCAGCAGGGAAGGGACTCATGATGGATGTGGGGGCGATCCTTTACTACCTTGTGGGATACAACTGGTTGGGAGTGTTGATGAAGGTCATGAGAAAGTCGTAGGTGATGCCACAGCTTCGACGGTATGGGAACTGGATGATGCCAATGCAGTGTTTGCGCTGCTAACTGGACATGTGGACGCTGAGGGCCTGGAACCGACAATGATCAATGAGGCTAAGACACATCCGGATTGGCCCAAGTGGGATGATGCAATCCAAGCCAAGTTGAAGAGCCTGGCCGATGCGCATACATGGAACATGGTCGAGCATCCAAAGGATGTAAACATTGTCAGCTGCAAATGGGTTTTCAAAATCAAGAAGAATGCAGTGGGCGAGATCAATAAGTACAAAGTGTGTTTGGTGGCATGCGGCTTTACACAGCAATATGGTGTCAACTATCATGAACATATGTGCCAGTTGCTCAACTCACCTCTCTTTGTCTCATTTTAGCTATCATAGCATGACACAACTGGGACATCGACATTTTTGATTTTCACAGTGCATTTCTCAATGGGAAACTGGATGACGATGAGGTGATCTACATGGAGTTACCCCCAGGCTTCAACAAGCAAGGTCACGATCTTGTCACACATCTTTGCATTGCTCTTTACAGTTTGAAACAATGGGCGCTGAAGTGGTATCAATGTCTGTCTGGTACCCTCACTGAACTTGGCTTCGCACTGATGGAGGCAGATTGGGGAGTGTTCGTTGCACAGATTGCAGAACACATTCTCATTCTTGCATTGCACATTGACAATTGCACAGTGACAGATATGTAGTTCCCCTGATCCTATCTGGTTGTTCAAGGGTGATATTGGCTTGCAGTTTTGGATTACAGATTTGGGGCCTATTAGTTGGCTACTTGGGATGATGGTGTCGTGGGATTGCAGTGTGTGTACCATCTCTTTGTCCCAGGAACCGTATATCAATACAATCCTCACCAAGTACAATTTCACTGACGACAAACTGGTTTCCATACCTCTTGACCCACATCTCCAGTTATCTGAAATGCAGTCTCCAAAAACCACTAGTGAAGTTGCACGTATGCATAGCATTCCTTATTGGGAGGCTGTCAGGTCGCTGATTCATCTCGCTACTGGAACTCGACTGGATATTGTGTTCACTACATCTTTCATATCACAGTTTAATGCAAATCCTGGATGGGATCACTGGGAAGCTGTGAAGCAGATCTATTGTTACTTGGTTGGTATGAAATCTCTCATGCTCACATTTGGTACCTGGACTGGCAGACTTGTTGGATATGTTGACATGGATGGTGCAACCCAGGAACACTGTCGAGCAATCACCAGTTTTGCTTTTCTCATTGATGGAGGGGTGGTACTTTGGGGGTTGAAGAAGCAGGAGCTTGTTATGCTGTCCACAGCCGAATCTGAATACATCGCAGCCACATACACTGCAAAGGAAGCACTTTGGCTTCATCGTCTCATTGGAGAAGTATTCTGACCACTCACGCACCCCACTATCCTCTATGGCGACAATCAGTCTGCTATCATGTTGACGAAAGATGGCAGTTATCACGCGCATACAAAGCATATTGATATTCAGTATCACTTTATTCATTTTTCTGTTGAAGAAGGTTCCATTCATTTCGTTTATTGTCCTACAGGCGACATGGTCACAGATACACTTACAAAAGCCTTGCCGAGCATTAAAGCTAAATATTTCGCACAGGAACTCAGACTGCATCCTCTCATTTGAGGGGGAGTGTTGTTTTATTTCATATAGACTCATTGCACATGGATGGTTGCATCCATATTACATAATCATGATAGATATATTCTGTTCCAACGTGGATCTGCATCTCAGTCTCAGACTCTGTCCAGTACTGAGGTGAGATCCCGTCTACTCATATTTGTATGTCATACTTACACCATGTAGTGTACTTCTACAGATATATGAGACAGACAGCGTACATTTAGAGTGATGGATAGAGGGGATGTTGATATGGTGTTGTTTGGGTTACCTAGGGCACTCAGCAGAACATGTATGGTTGATTGAAAGAATTTACAGTGGCAGTGCATGTAAATGTAAATGGGGCACCACCACCCTTGGCAATCAAGCGAGCGACTTCAGTGAAGCAGTTAAGCCAGAAGACAGCAAAGACAGTGGTGACACCTCAGCAACAGCATAGCCACTACCCCATCTGCCTACAACAATGTTTTTGGGTCAGCACAATAAAAAAATCAAATATATATGAACTCTGGCATAGCTGGGTGTGGCACATACTAGTAGGTGTAACCACATGAGATAAGATCATTAATTAATTATTACATGACACAAAACCAAAACAAGTACATCAGTTGAGCGAACTTGGTGGACAACATAGATGTAAATCTATCATACAGAGATGAGAGGAAAAATGTAGCTACACATCACTGAAGTAATTGTATGGAAAAACTTCTGCTTGATTACCTTGGGGATAGGAAGATCTGGGAATATTGCTGGATTGAGAGGGCCTGGCACTGCTGGAGGCAGAGCTAGAATGATATGGATCGAATGAGGGACCAACAAATGGGTTGGTGGCTGAAGGGCCTGACAGCAGCAGCCCATGGAAGGATGAGGTAGCAACGGTGGCTGAGCCAGGCTATGTGGAGTGGCCAGTAAATGATTCAGAGGGTGAGCCACCAGTGTCTGCTATGAAACTGGGCTCATGCACTGTTGCTTGCACACTTGCTGGTATGTAGACTGCAGCCACTTTGCATGGAGATCCAGGGCCACTGCACCTCACATTCAACAACTTCCTGGTGCCAACCATCAGTCAGAGAAATAAGATAGTGGCAAAAATGTACTTGCATTCCTTCATCATGAAGGCTTCACAACTGGCTTGTGAACTCAGCACTCAGTTCTGGATGAAGCCAAGTCTGATCAATCCCTTTGTGAAACACATCATAGTATGGTCCATACTCAACACCTTCAAACTTGATGGGAGTCATGGTGTTACAATTTTCCCTTCGTTCGCCCCATCTGTGTTACCCCTATCTGCCCCAACTCCTATAGATGCCGATGCTGATGACTTCCCCTTTCGTTTTCTAGACTTCATTCAGTTTCCACCATTTCCTTTCTAGACAGCGCATGGATTCGCACATGCAGCCCATTCCCTATTATGTTAACATGCATTCTCTTTTTGTCTAGGTCCATTCCCAAAGTGGTATGGTCCATCTTCTTTTGGTCATGGTGATGCAGCCATATTTCCTTTTCTGACTTCTTAGGCTGCATCCATCCCTTCTCATTATGGCTTACATAACCTTTCTCAATTCATCATGGATGGACAGCACCTTCCAAAATGGGATCTCTCATTCCCATTTCGTACTCTGCTCTTCCCTATATATATCCTGCTGCATGTACAGTAGTTCCCCATCTAGTTCTATGCTATCCAGCCTAGTTTCTAGTACCACTCGGCCCCATCTGAGTGAGACTCATCTTCCACAGTCAGATGCATCTGCTGCGAGACCCTTCCTCTGTATGCCAACATCTTTGGGTATGAGACCTGCTCAAGGCTGTTCCCAGCAGCTAGACCAGGACCACACTAGAGACTAGTCTCTGTATTAAAAAAAGAACTAGATCTACCAACATCCTTGCCACCGTGCAACAGGACACCCACCCAACACCATTCATCGATTCTCCACCACCAACTTCTCTGACACTGATGAGAAAGCTTCCTGCTCTCCTTCCAGTACCTCTACACCTTGTAGCCGATCTCCTTCTTTGTCATCCTCCAATGAGGAACCTCATCTGACAGAAGAACTGGGAACTGACTGCTCACAACATTACTCAGCTCTACAAGGCTCCTTCCAATATTCCGGTGGACCCTTCCCGGAATCATGAGCTGTTGCCAGTACATCTTCCTCTGCCACTCCATGTGCTCACACTCCCCGAGGAGAGGTTGCTGCGTCTCTCTGTGAGTACCACCCTCTACCTTCTGCACAGGCACCCCATGATGATGACTACCTCTGTTTCGATGAACCCATCCAAGTAGACCCTCCCCTCTACCCATCCATCCCCGCCATCATGTCTACTTCCGACAAACAGTCCGAACTTAAAGCTGGACTCCCCAATGATTTCTCTGGGAAAGCTGAGGATGCCAACCACTGGCTCCTAGCTATAAACCCCTACTTCACAATGAATATGGCCCACTACTCCAATGACACTGCCACCATTACCTTCCTCAATAAAATGAGCAAGGGATGGGGCATAGCCTTCTCTAAGGGATGGCTCATGAAGCTGGCTGATCTGAGTATCAAGTCAGTGCACAAGACACTGGAAAAGTTGCTGGAGGACTTTAAGCATGTCTTTGTGCCCAAGGACACAACTGCAAGAGCCCAGATGGCCTTGCATCACATTCACAAGGAGGGAAAGCCCTTTTTAGGTGACTTCCATGCCTTCCAATCAGCTTTCAAGCTCGAATCCAGAAGAAGCAGTGTTTCAGACTAGGATATCCTCAAGGACCTGGTCAAGTGCACAGTGATGGAGTTGCTCACATGGAGTATGACTGCCTTGCCAGATGAACCTGCATGGTTTCTGCCTGGCTTGATATAGCTGGTCAATTTTATAATGTAGCCAATAGGTTAAAATCCCTTTGGAAGGGAGGGCCGTACATCCCCTCCACTTCCTCCTCTTTCTCCCCTTGCTCATGCAATCCCATGGCCATGGACATAGATTCTGTCTACCTCACTCCTGCCACCCACACCAAACACATGCGAAGCAACAAATGCTTCATCTGTCACAAGGTTGGGTGTAGTACATGGAACCATCCCCAAACCTGTGAAAACACCCCTTCCCAACCTCATGGGACCCAACCCTGTCCTCAGAATGTTTGTGCAGCTGAGACCTCTGAGTCTCCTCCCCCTCCTCCTCATCTGGATCCAATTCTGGAGTACCTCCATACCCTGGATATCGACTGCACCCACACTCTCAAAACCTTGAAGATTCGCTTCGACAAGGACACTGATGAGCATGGCAAATGTGTCAATAATGTGGAAGAGGATGAGGTTTCCTTTACTGAGGAATCTCATTCAGATTTTTAGAAGGAAGGAGTGGTTCAACGTCACTACCTTCCCACACTCTCACACCTGTAATTGTTTCTGATAGAAATACTAGATTGATTCAAATCCCTCTTTCTGCATTCATTGGACCTACAGGACAAATTGTCAACACCACTGCTCTTCTTGACAGTGGTGCTACCAGATGCTTCATTGACTGTGATTTTGTTGAATGCATGAGGTGGCCAAAGACACATATGTCACACCCCCTCCAGGCTTGCAATGTAGACAGCACTTCCAACACGAGTGGACTCATACAACATGAGGTCTGGCTCACTATCCAAATCTCCAGAGTCAAAATGACCTGGGCATTCATGGTGTTGAACTGCAGTTCACACAACGTCATCCTTGGCCTACCTTGGATACAGGAGGTCAATCTGACTATCAATTGGACCACTGGAGCAGTCTTGATCCCAGACAAGCTCCCTACCCTTCAATACAATGACCCCAAAGCACTTAGACAACGATATCTGATCTGCTATCTCAGTGTTGATCCTTCCAAGAAGCATACTTTGCTTCTTTGGAAATGACTTGAATGAAACTCCTCTTCCAAATGGCTTTGGAAGACCACATTGTCCACTAAGCTTGCTCAGGAGGAACAACCTAAGGAGGAGGTATTACCTCCACAATTCGGAATTCGCTGATGTTTTCCAAAAACCTCCTGATGGACAACTCCCCCCCTCTCAATCTTTCGACCATACAATTGAGTTGGACAAGGACTTTGTCCCAAAACATGCCAAAGCTTATCTGCTCAATCCCAAGGAGATTGATGCATGCAAGGCATTTATTGACAAACATCTCAAGGATGGAAAGATCTGCACCTCCAAGTCCCCACAGGCCAGCTCTTTCTTCTTCGTCCTGAAGAAGGATGGTACCCTCTGACCCTGCCAGGACTACCACTATCTCAACTCCCACACTGTCAAAAATGCTTACCCTCTCCCCCTCATCTCCAATTTGATGGATAAACTCAAGGGATCTTCCATCTTCACCAAGATGGATATCTGCTGGGGATACAACAATGTCCTCATTAAGGAAGCCGACCAATGGAAAACCATGTTCATCACTCCATTCAGTCTCTACAAGCCCAATGTCATGTTCTTCGGAATGTGCAATTCCCCTCCCACTTTCCAGGTGCTCATGGACCACATCTTCAGTGACTATATCGCTGAGGGCTGGCTGGTTATCTACATGGATGACCTCCTGATCCATTCTTGTGATCTTGCCACCAACAAGGCTCACACTAAGCTGGTTCTTGAACATCTCTGGGAGCATGGACTTGGGCTCAAGCTTTCTAAGTGTTTCTTTGGCGTGTGTGAGGTCAAATACCTTGGCATGATCATCCACAAAGGGGAGGTCACCATGGACCCAGTTAAACTGGCTGCCATCTGCAATTGGGCACTCTGTCGTTCTGTGAAGGCAGTTTGCTCTTTCTTGGGCTTCTACAACTTCTATTGCAAGTTCATTCCAGACTTTGCGACTATCGCCCACCCACTCAATGCTCTCACTGGCAAAAGTGTTGTGTGGAAATGGGGATTGCTTGAAGAGATGGCCTTCTGCTGTTACGATACAATATATGTGTGCCTCCGTTTTCCTTATTTCTTTGCGCTTCTCTATGTTCATACTCCCTGGAATACCAACACCAGGTCAAGACGATTTCCTTCTTCTCTTTAACCAGGACAGTTTTAGCGTCATTGCATTACCTTGAATGCATTCCTCACGCCGTTCCTTCTTCCTATTGCTGGTAGGGGATACGCACTTACGCCTGGCTTATCAATCTATGGACAGCCTTCTCCTCTAAGTAGTTCTCTTGCACTGCTTACGTTTTCCCTAACAACCATCGTGACTCGTTCGTGACTCAGTCGTTCCATCTGCTTCTATGATGTTCTATAGATTAGTCATCCGCAGTAGTTCACTAAGTACTTATACCGAGCTGCCTGTATCTCCTCTCCTTATTCTTGATCTACGCAATACAACGTCATTGTACGCTCTCAAGTCTCCATCGTCCTAAGTCTCTTTCGACTTGAGGAACCTTTGACCTTAACTTTGACCCCTTGACTTATCCCTTGTCATAGCTTTGTTCTATCGAGGACACTGTGTCTCTTCGTGAGTACCTCCCTCGAGACAAACAGAGTATGCTCGACGTATCGCGTACGTTTCGCGTAACATCTGCCATCTCCAAAAATGTTTCCTCCAGCAACCCATCCTTCACTTCCCAGATGTCCAGCAATCCTTCTTTGTCATAACTGATGCCTTCCCCCTTGCCACAGGAGCAGTCCTCATGCAAAAAGATTCCAATGGTGACCTTCACCCATGCGCCTACTACTCTCATACCTTTGGTTCTGCTGAGCAGAACTATGACATTTACAATTGCGAGCTACTCACCATGATCCTTGCCCTTGAGGAGTGGCACCATTACCTCACCAGCACCTATCACTCCGTGATGATTCTTACTGACCACAAGAATCTTACTTACTTCAATGTGTTAAGAACACAGACACTAGTCTCCAGTGTGGTCCTGGTTTCATTGCTGGGAACAACGACAAGCAGGTTGCGTACCTGAACTGTCAGGGCATGGAGGGAAGTCTCACAGAAAGATGCATTTAACTGTGGAAGGGAAGGTCTCACTCAGACAGGGCTGAGTGGTACTAGAAACTAGCGTGTTAAGCATAGAACTAGATGGGGAATACTAGTACAAGCAGCAAGGTATATATAGGGGGGAGGGGAGTACGAAATGGAAACGAGAGATCCCATTTTGGGAGGTGCTGTCCATCTACAACAAATTGAGAAAGGTTAAGTGAGCCACAACAGAAAGGGAATGGACCATGATGAAAAGAGATGGACACAGCCCAAGAAGTTAGAAAAAAAATATGGCTATGTCACCACAACTGAAATAAGATGGACCATACTGCTTTGGAATGGACCTAGACGAAAAGGGAATGGAGGTTAACATAATAGGGAATGGGCCATGTGTGCGGTTCCATGTGCCATCTAGAGAGGAAACAGTGGAAACTGAATGAAGTCTGGAAATGAAAGGGCATGTCCTCAGGATCTATAGAGTTTGGGGCAGATAGGGGTAATGCGGATGGGGCAAATGAAGGGAAAATTGTAACATTACCCCCTTCATACTCCTGAGGTACCACCTCAGAATGTCCCAGAGCTTCCACTATCATCGCTTTCTCCTCCTGAGAGAAGTCCAGTAGGGGTGAACCATCCAGTAGGAGGAGAGAAGGGACGAGTCTGTCCAGATTCATCGCACTCGTAGAGGGAGTGGCCAATGGTACTGCAGTTAGGGCAGTGTTGCATAGGACAATGGCACTGAGCATATCCAGGGGAGAAGACCTTGCAGAGAGGGCATTGGTACTGGGGGCAGTCTGGGCGAAGGTGGGCAGTGGATTGACATTTGTAACAGTGTCGTCGGCATTGGCAACAGCGTTGAGGAGGTGGGACAGGGCGTCCATTGGAAAGGGGGCCCAAGGGGATGGGTGTATGGGAGGTATGTGGAGGTGGAGTTCCGGTGTGAGCACTAAGAGACCTTCCATCACCGATAGTTCCCACAAGGGGTCCATCATTGTTAGATCCAGTGCTGAAAATGAAGATAGTGGCATGTTGGCGGCGAAGGGGATGAGCCCAGGAGTTCCCTGGGGGAGTGGGAGAGGGAGAAGATGGGGTGGTCTGAGTTCCTGGGAGTTCAGAAGTTCCTGGAGCAGAGGGGACAGTGGTTGAAACTGGAGATACTGGCTGTCCAGTCCCCTGGGGTGGCGAAAGGAAGATGAGGGGGACAGCGTGACAGAGAAGATCCTCTGGTAGTTGGATGATGAGGTTGAGGATCCCCACTGAGTGGAGTGTATCAAGGACAATGTTCCATGTCTCGAAGAGTGCTGCGATCTCCTTGGATAGGGGGTTGGGGCTCTCTGCAATCTTCCCTCTAGTAATGGCATAGTATCAGTAGAGAGTGATGAGCTGGTGAACGTAGGAGGCATGCAGATAGATGGGAAGTCCCTCGAGGGCAAGGACACGGGAGGGTTTTTCTAGGAATTTTGTGATGAATGTCCTGTGAGTGAAAGCGGGAAGCTGTTGAAGGAGGTCAAGGAGGTCATAGGCATAGGACATATTGGCAATGAGGTTCAAATAGGTGGGGGTCATCCTTAAAAGGAGCCTGAGTTGAAACTCAGCCCTTGACAGAAAGATCAAGGTCCAGGACGAAAGCAGATGGTCATTACAAAACAGGTGGGAAACTAGTCCCATCCCCATAAAAGGAATGATGGATCAAGGATCCTAATCATCCATAAGGTCTTCTTCAGCTAATTGTGTCTGTTCCTCAAGACCAAAGTCTGGAGGATCCTAGGATTGGGTGCCACCCCAGGTGTTAGTCTCATCAAATTTGTACATAGAAGTCCAATAGCACTGGGGGCGGACAAGTGCCCACTTGAATCAAATCCTGCCAATTGCCATAACAGAGACAATGGGGCGATTAAGTGAACAAAACATATGAAAAAGTACATAGATGATGGTGAGGGTGAGGATAGTAATGAGGTCAGCACAACCCAGAGAGATGGAGAAGGAGAGCTGCATAATGGGAGTGATGGTAGTGAGTGAAGAAGAAAGGCTCAGTTGGGGACATCTGAAGGGAAGTGAGCCTTATAAGCAGTGAGGGTGGTCTGTGCGTGCATTATGTTGGCTTCAGGTTCCCAGGTGTTTTCGGCCAAAGTACTCAGTAACCTTTTCACGAGATCAAGAATTGTCAGCAGCGAGTGGATCCTCGGTGAGCGAGGATTTGGTCAATTTCATATTCATCTTCTCCAGTGATCAGATCAGGAGGAGGATTAAGGAAATTGGGGCCATGTTCCACAGTTTCCCTATAAGGAGAAAGAAGAGAGGTGTGGAAGACATCAAGATCATGTATTTTCCACATTGGGGGAAGTTTTAGCCAGTAGGCAGTGCGGAAGATCACCTGAGTTATCTCAAAGGGATCTACCCACTTTTGGGCCAGCTTCTTTGATGGAAGTCACAGTCAAAGGTTCTTGGATTCCAGCCATACTCCATCACCTATTTTCCAAGGCTTAAAGTTGGAGGAAATACTTTCCCTCATGAGTTGTTGGGCTTGCTCATGAGTGGTGTGAGCTTCTTTCCGAGCCTCGTCAAGGGAGTGGAGTTGTTGTTCAAGGGTGGAAAGGAAGGTCTTTCCGAGGGGTGGATAGGCATGGGGTTCGTAGCCCATCATGAGAGAGAACAGGGTTTGTTTGGTGACTGAATGTACTGCAGAGTTATGGGAGAATTCCACGGTGGGAAGGAGTGACTTCCATTTCAAGGGGTTCCCTGTGTAGAATATGTAGAGGTAAGTTTTGAGTTCCTGGTATACACACTCGGTTTCTCCATCCATCTGAGGGTGATAGCGAGGTCATATTGCAGGAGGCAGGAGAGCTCTCGAGCAAAGGTGGAAGTGAACTGAGGACCATGATCAGAGATGAGCTTGTCATGGAGGCCGAATCGGGGGAAGATATGTTTGAAAAAGAGTGATGCAATGCCTGTGGCATGGATCATTTTTCAACAAGGAAGGAAAATTACCGCCTTTGTAAGACAATGGTCTACCACGACCATGACAGAGTCAAAGCTGTTGGAGACTGGAAAATTGGTAATGAGATCAACAGAGAGGTGCTGGAAGGGATGGGTAGCAGCGACTGGGAGGGGGGTAAGGCTGGGAACAGCGGGGTGTGTACTTGCCATGTGTGATTGGCAAACAGCACAACTGGTAATAAACCGGTGAAGGAATGAATTGAGGCCTGGCCACCAGTAATCATGCTGGATATGGTGGACCATGCAGAAATAACCCTCATGCCCCCCGGCAGGGGAGACATGAAGGGAAGAGACCAGATCATGGCAAGCGGGCTCAGGGACATAAAGGTGACCCTTGAAATAAAGGTGG
>JBBPOF010000869.1:0-15542 GCA_038091315.1 Porphyrellus cyaneotinctus | reverse complement strand
CGCGTTGTTGTGCCGCCACCTCCGCAGCCTGTTCCGATGTTAGCTCCAATCGTTCTCGAACTTTGGTCACTCACTCGTTTCTTGGCCGCCTCTTCAGCCTCCTTGTGTCATTTCTCATCCTCCGCCGCCTTACGCTGCCTCTCTGCCTCGGCCACCTGCCTCGCTCTCTCCTCCTCCGCCTTCTTCCTTGCTTCCTCCTCCGCCTTCTTCCGTGCCTCTTCTGCCTTCTGCCGCTCCTCCGCCTCCTTTCTCGCCATTGCTCGTCGACGTCGCTCCTTCGCCTTGGCGTCCCAGACGATGTCATCATCGTTTGCGTCTTCCGCGAGGCGCGCATTGGACCAGTTTTTGATGTTGGTGATGTCAGACATGGTTAAGGAAGAAGTTAAGGAGAAAGCCCAGATTTATACCGCATCGCTAAATGATTCAGACTCCGACGCTTCAAACTCCGTATGTCCACAATCCGGACACCAAAGCAAACCCCCACTCTCATCACATCATCACTCTATGGCCTTCAGGGGTTCAGGCCTAAGAGGGGGATACTGTCATATCCCAGATTTTCGTTAAGTCCAAATCCGGGTTTCCGAATAGACTCCAAGCGTGTTCCGACCTTTTCTCCTTTCTCGCTTTCCGGACTTGTTCTCCGCTTTCCTCCAGTTTTGACTCTGTTCCTATTATTCATCTTGTATGACACTCATCATTGCTAATAAGCTTCAAATCTGTGTCTCACTTAGTAGCACAGCTCTGGGCATACTTACCTCCGTCACAGCGCGGGGATATTTACTTCTGGCCTCTGTGTAGTTAGTCATTCGGACCTGAGTCCTCCGTATATAAACCTCCATACTTTGTCTTTAGTACCTCAGTTCGAATATCAACTTAATCACTTCCTTTGAGTCACTCTCGATCCTTACTCTCGTTCTCCTCTGAAATACGAGGTCCTTAGGGAACTGGCAAGGGCGCGACACATAAGTCCTGTGCTGATGACCTCATCCCTCCGTCTACCTCCGACCTTCCGTTGTACCTCTGGTACACCTCCGACCCCAACCTCTGACCTTTGCGCTCGCGCACCTCCGGACTTCGTCGGACTCGTCCAGAAGAACCGGATCTAACAATTGGAGGGCATGGGCTTCGCCATGATGAGGAGATCGGATTGTAGTGTGAATGTTCCGTTCAAGCAGACGATGGGTATGGTGTCAGCAGCATATTTAAGGCAAGAGAAAAGGGAACCTGTGCACAGTGGACGTCTGAGCACACTTGGTAAATGTGGAAAACATGCAGACATTAGACGTAGCTTCCCAAGATGCTGGAGGAGGTCATCCACCCCTTCAACAGGTGGTAAAATGGTGGCAAAAGGAGCATCCATTGTGTTGGGAGAGGTGAAGACCTGTCCTGAAGCAGAGTCGAAGAACGTGTACATTGATGGCTTATGCTAAGAGAAAAAATGAATGGATGTGGACTTCAGGATGACTGGAACTCACCAATAACAGGATGATAGGCAAAGAGGAAACGAGGCTGGGGGAGAAGACAGCAGGGGACGAGAGGGACAAGGGGACAGGTGAGTGCAGACGCTGAAGAGGGACACAACGAAGAAGACGATGGGGGAAACTCATCAGTGTAAACACCAATGAGGAGGGGGGGGAGAGAAGCAGCCAACACGAGGAGACTCATCAATGTAAACACCAATGAGGAGGAGAGGGAGAAGTGGCCAACGCGAGGAGGCTTGTCAGTGTAAACACCAATGAGCTGCTACGAGTGAGATGGAGGTAGGAGGTCAAGGAAATAATGAAATCAACCTTGAATGTCCAACAATGGTCATGCACTCAGCCTTGGCTATCGCCGCTAGGTGAATCCACCAAAGGGTAGCGGTGGAGGTGGAGCTAGTGGTGGAGGTGGTCGGTGGACGCACTCCCTGATGTTCAACACCGTTGAGTGGGAGATCAATTCAATTCAAGAGGGCATTGATGCTGGAGGAACGAATAAAGATGGATGGGAGGCAACTGCACATGAGCATGGACAGGCAATGGGGAACAATGGTCTCGTGGAGGTTGTCTGGGTGGAGAGCCAAAAAGGTTACTGTATTAGGTAAGCAGGATGGAAGCGATCAATGTGAGTGCCACATGGCCCCACATCAACCAACCTTCATACGCTGATCACTGCTCCCCAATGTTGAACATCGGGGAGCATCCCCTCATCACTGTCTGTGGTATACCACAGGCAGTGTCTCTCAGCCCTCCCATGGCAGTCCTGCTATCGTTGCTCTCTCTCACCAGGGAGCATACCTTCTCTCACTATCTGGTTTTAGTGCATGGACGGTTTCCCCTTCTCATTGCCTGTGATTTACTATGGGCAGCATCTCCGGCTCTTCTTGATTGTGTTCTTCGTCTTTGATGATTGCCGTCGCCCCCCACTCATGTTGGTTCTCAATCGATGATCCTTTGCCAGCAACGGTCATTGTAACCCTTTCTCACTCACTGCTCTAAGTCCTCACTGTCCATGGTATACCATAGGCAGTCCCTCACACTTTCCTATGCTGGCTCGCCAGGGTATACAGTGGTATTCAGGCTAGGTAGTACAGTTCAAATATATGGTACAGATACATGCTCATGCGCTCATCAGTGACTCATTCACTCACACTAATACCTTAGAACATCTACATGCAAGTCCTTTCCCAATGGCAAAAAGGTGCGAAATAGGACTTCCAGCTTGTCATCTGACAACAAGCTACACGTGTGTAGCCAGAGCCTGCACGCCTGCGGGAATGATTGCATCCAAGGTACACAATGTGCCTAGAGCATGTCTCGTTGGGTAAGTTAGGATCGTCACCAATTTCAGTGACTCACGATAAGGTCAGGGTTTTTTTCTGGTTTTGAATGATGGAGAATTACACTTTTGGTGGAGCAGATATGCTCATCGTCCGGTATGGCATATGCTGCTTGATTATTGTCCCCATCCTCCACTGTAATGTGTAGCTCCTTGAGCTCTGGGAATTTCTCTGTACAGTCCATGAGCACAGGGAAGATAGAGCGTTGGTGGCTTAAGGAACACAGCCGAACGCCGAGTCTCAGGAATGGGGTTGGAATGTCCATAAAACACATCAACATGGTTATTACCTCTGCCGGGGCATCCAGCACTGCCAGCAAAGGGATGAAGGCGCGATGTCGTGGGCACAGCATCACCCCGCTCGTAACATGAGACTTGTCACGTGAAATCTGTAGGTCTTGTACTTGGTGTTTCACGAGGAAACTGACAAGGGTGGGGATAGGGCATTTGGTTTCTATCTCTAGGGAGGTGAGCTGTGGGAGTCTCAGCGATGCCAAGAATATTGCCCATTCTCCAGACATCAAAGCAGTATTAGTCAAGGCCAAGCATTGAAGTGGGGCATTTTGTAAAGCCATCACTGTGAAAGACATGGTCTGCTGTGTGAAAAGCAGTGGAGAGTTGATGCAGAGCACGCGAAGACTACTTGTGCAGGAGCCGAAGCAACCATTGAGTGAGGTTCGTGTTCCTGGGCATCTTCCACTACAACAATGTAACTCCTGGCAGCCCGATGCCTGAATACTTTCCAGGCAGGAAAGTAATCCTGAGGAATCTTTGGTTGGCCCCGCATAGAGGGAGAGGTGCACTTGATGCACAGGCTCCAGTCCCACCAGCAAATCAAAAAAAATCGATAGGGTATGGAATTGATGATCGCCCGTCCATCGTGAACTCACAAACCAAAGAATGCACAGCACCTTGAATGAGTCTGTACGCCTCCAGATTAGGAGGGGTTCGCAATCATCATCCCCCAATATCTTCCAATCACCATCTCCTATGTGTAGATCAGCATCTTGGAATTTCAAGCCTGCTAAGTAATGCTCTGTGGCGATCTCCAAGAGACACCTGCAAAGCTGTGAAAACCTTCGAAGTGACTCCCGATCCAGTTCCTTTACGATCAAAAGAATGAGTTCTGTGGGTAAACGCCAAAGAAAGCAGGGTCACGAAGGGTGTGATTGTGATAGTGGTGAGTTCCATCTTTCCGGCGACAGTGTGAACATAGTCTCATGTCGGCACAGTTGCTATACAAAGATTAGTGTCTGCTCAGTGAGGGTGAGGGTAAACCCACTCATGGATGTGCCTGGTCGATTTTTTTTCTTTTTTTTCATAGGCGGGGCCAATAGAACGTTGTCCTCATCTTTGGCTTTGCGCTTGCTGGGTTGAATACATTGTTCGGCAGTAGACGGGGGTGAGTGCAAGGTGATCTTCTTTGCAGGTGGGGGGGGGGGGACGTGGTTGGCTCATCCAAGGCTGGATGCTTCCTACTGCTTGCAAAGGAAGGTTGTACCTCCCATAACTGTAGTACCCTCCATACCTGTTCGACATAGACTCAATGACACAGAAAGGGTGCATGACACGACTCACTTCAAAGATTCTAGAAACAGAGTCGAGCAGTTGGCTGAGAATGTTCCCCATACGTGATGCTGGTCAAGCCATCTGCTGCTGCCCATGTTAAGTACGTCAAGTAATCTAATTGTCTTCGTTGTTTCTGCACTATTCAACAATAATTGTAATATCATCAGTTGTTGCCATGGGTTCATTATGCAAGAGTGCCTGATGGTCAGCCACATTGATTGTCGCATTTGTTGCTTCCCTATTGATAGTACCCTTTTAATCACTGTGAAGCATGCTCAATCATAATAACTATCAAAAAGGAATTTCAAATAGTAATGCAAAAGTCGAGTAGTTACAATCACAAGTTATCTGAGAGCCATGTTCCAGCAGCGTCTCTCATAGACTTCACAACTTTTTTTGTTGCCTTATGGTATTTCAGCTTGTTGCACCACTCTGTGGCAGAATAGTATGGGGGAACACCAGTGCCACGGTAGTTATGGATACTGTCGAGATGCCACTGGAACCATGCTTTGTCGTCTGCAGACCAATACTCAACATTCAATCCACATGCTTCCCAGGTCGACTGTTTGGGCCACCATGATACGTCGGATGTCTGTTCACCCCTATCACGGGAAGGGTCTAGTTGGCCTAAAGAGTCTTCAGTGTGGTGTTGAAGAGGGTGAAGTTGACCTACCAGTCAATATTTTGTACATGCCACATATGACCTGTTCGTCATTCAGATCTAGGTCATCATCCCAGAGATACTCTTCTCTGATCTTGATGGCTGTGCCATACTTGAAAACGTCTTCGGAGGGCCCATCACGTATGAGTACATCCATACAATGACCAATCAAATCACGAGCTAGGCATGCTATAATGCCACCCTTCATCGTAGCAGCTCTGCCATAGCTCCATTGCAGTAACTGGTCCCTCTTCTCAAGGTAGGAGTTGTAGTCAGATGGAAGGGGTCAATAATTACAAGGAATAAAGCCAAGACCCATAGGAGTCTTGGCATAGAGTACAACGGGTAATGGCACGATTTTGGTGACTATCCGAGTACCAAAAGGAATGCCCCTTGATGCCAGCTGCACAGCGATATCCAGAAGGTCAGGACTGAGCTGAGCCTGGATGATCTGCAAGACCGCAACCGGATCATCAAGGGAAATCACAAAACAACAAGGTGTTTTCTGATGCAAGCGAATGAGGTAGAATACGCGCAAGGAACAATTCCCATCTAGTGCGATCCACTCTCCTTGCCATTGCGAAGTTGCCTGAGGTTTTCTATGACAGCCATTGGCTTGAGAGACAACCGCAGAAGTTCAGAGACCAGATACCTGATGAAAGGTTTATAGGGTACAACATCCTGGGTTTGAATTACACACATACATGAGAAGTGAATACATGTACTTGAGAGGAGAGTGAGGATGAAGGGACTGCCAAGACGAAGAGAAAGGTGGGAGACACTGCCAGTACTACCCGTGAGGAGGGAAATCTGTCCACAGTAAACCACAGAGAGAGAGAGGGCATGCCCTGGTGTTGGAGAGAGCAATGATGACAACCCAAAAGGCTGTCCACAGTAAACCACAGACAGTGAGGAAAGGACACTCCTTGGTGTGAGACAGAGCAACGATGGCAATCTGACAAGGGGACTGTCACGGAAGAGTCAGTTGAGAGGCATGCCAGTATGAGGAGAAGCTGCCTGCCGTAAACCATGGACAATGAAGAAAAAAGGATGCCCCTGGTGGGTCAGAGTGATGATGGTCGTGACGCAAAGGGACCCACACAGGTTGGGAGGCACCCTGTGAGAGTGACACTGCCTGTGGTATACCATGGACAGTGCCCCTTGACTTTCCTGTAGTACTCCCTATCCATCTGAGTTGCCATCTACACTCCCTGTAGATGTCCGCCCATCAGGCCAGTGGCTGTACAGTGTCAGTCCAGTGGCTGTGAAGTATTAGACCTATAGCTGTGTGTCAGGCCAGTGGCTGTGAAGTGTCCACCCAGTGGCTGTGAGGTGTCCATCCAGTGGCTGTGAAGTGTCCACCCAGTGGCTATGAAGTGTCCACCCAGTGGCTGTGAGGTGTCCATCCAGTGGCTATGAAGTGTCCACCCAGTGGCTGTGAAGTGTCCATCCAGTGGCTGTGAAGTGTCCATCCAGTGGCTGTGAAGTGTCCACCCACTGGCTGTGAAGTGTCAGGCCTGTGGCTGTGAGATGTCCATCCAGTGGCTGTGAAGTGTCCACCCAGTGGCTGTGAAGTGTCAGGCCTGTGGCTATGAGATGTCCATCCAGTGGCTGTGAAGTGTCCACCCAGTGGCTGTGAAGTGTCAGGCCTGTGGCTATGAAGTGTCCACCCAGTGGCTGTATAGTGTCAGGCCAGTGGCTATGGAGTGTCCATTCAGTGGCTGTGAAGTGTCCACCCAGTGGCTGTGAAGTGTCAGGCCTGTGGCTATGGAATGTTAGGCTAGTATGATATAGTTAAGTGACATTTCATGGTGATCATAGCCACAATGATGGCATGATGAGATAAGCAAGTAAAATTAAGGAAACAAGACAATATACATACTAATGAAGTCAAAATAAACACAAATGATAGTAGTTTATCATCAAAGTCAAGCTAGCTAATAGTAGACATTCAAGATAAAATAATATACTTTATAAGACCAAATATTCCAAAATATAACTATATATAAGCCAAGTATTTCACTAGTCACGACTATATCTTCACTTAAGTTTTGGTTAGTTATACCAGTAAGTTAGCTAACTTAAAAAATTAACTCTGAAGTAAATATACTAGCCAATAAAAATATATAATGATAGATAAATTAGAAGTTATAATAACTTGCATTTCAAACACTTGTAATCATCTATTTATTAGTGTGAACTAGCCAATAAGCCAACTAAGATAAGATAATCAAGATGTAATTAAATCAAGGACTATATTTATTAGACATTTAGATTTTAAAAGTTTGAAGGAACCTTTCATTAATTTTATTAGTGTTCAAGGCTATTCAAAGGGGAGTCTAGAGGAAAACCCTCCATTAATGTTTTAAAGTTGTAAATAAAATAAATATTGCAAAATTCAAGCAAAATCAAGAAAAAAAATCCTAAGCCTTGATCTAATACTACAGTAGATAATGACAATTAATGGCAGTCTATCAGCAAACCAGAGGTGATCAACTAGCAATTTAATGCTAATTCACTATTAAACACAGGATAATTAATTAAGATCTTATGACTAAGATGAGTGAAAATAAATACAAATTGATGACAAATTTTATAGATTTTGATCTAATAATACTATACTGATTGAGTTCTTCTATTAATATTCTAATGTTTGGTTGATATTTTGATATATTCTAATTATATTCTAATAGTGGTCTAATATGTTTTGATTATATTCTCATGTATTCTAATGTATTCTGATAGCTACTAGTGTTATTTAAAATCCATTTCTTTATTTCTTTAATTACTCTAATTTGACTCAAATGTTCAGCATATGCTTTATTGCAGTTTGAAAATTTGTATGGCTTCTAAAAGTGTTAACATTGGCCTAACAACCCAGTAGGGATGTTGAAGTCTCTCAATGTCGGTGGTACTCACAAAGAAACTCAGCGACGACAATGAGGAGAATGGGGCTCATGCTCGCAATACCACAACAACATGGAGAGAGTCTCAGAGGTTCAACAAAGCCTCTGGCAAAGGGGTCTCACTTGATAGGGATTGAATGGTACTAGATTGCTAGGCAGGTATGTGTAGTTCTAGTTAGAGAGACGAGTCTTATATACTACAAGGTGGAGAGTGAATCAGGACTCTAACTGGAATGAGAAAGGAAGGTCATCTCAATGTGGAAAGTGGAACAACAAATGGAATCGGAGGAAAGAAAGTGCCAACAGAAAGAAGGCACAGGCAGAACTCCATCAGGAAAAGAAGAGCGGAAGGCAAAAAAAAAGTTCCGTGTCTATATCGAATAGAAGGTAAATGTGGAAGAGAAATGGAAGCATACAGGAGCAATAGCGGAACCAATATGCAAGGCCAGGATGAACGTGAGAGCAAGCCTCAGCATCTATAAGGGAAAGGTCTCGTCTAGAGTGTCGGGAGTTCCGGACCACCAAGCCAGGAAGCTTCTGATAGGGGTATTGTGAATGGGGTATGCAAGGGAAGAGTGAGCTGAGGATGCATCCAGTGAACTCGAGGGGAAAATTGTAACAGCCACAGTTCATGACATAGAATTTAATTCACTGGACTATTTTTTCAATGTTCAGGAAGAGGTTGATGGTGAAGTGGACTCATCCTCCTTTGTTATTGGTTTGATCTATGTTTCAAATGAGGATGGGTTCAGGAAGGTGAGTGGTAGGGAGTTTGTTCTTTCAGACAAAGGTCCAGTCAATGCAGAAGATTTCTGCACCGCTGTCTACAAGGGCATGGATATCAATTACTTTCATGGTGTGTGAGGGTATGATGAGTTGGATGGGGATTCAGATTGCTTTGGTTTCAGAGCATACTATTATAGGTGCATATATAAACAAGGAGGGGGAAGATTGCATCAACAGATCTTTCTGTTTCAAAAATCCTATAAGGCAAAAGAGATTTGGCAGATGGCCATTTCGTTGTCCTCATCTTCTTCAACTTCTTCTAGCTTGGGGATATCATCCTTAGGTTCCTTGATAACCTTTTGGACTTTCTTCTTGGTGGTGGAGCAGGGGAGGTATTGGTGCAGGTGGATGACATGTGTCCTTTCTGGCAGCAACAGAAGCATCAGCCTTCTTCATAGCAGTGTCTGCATTCTTTGAGGGTGAGTTTGGTCATTTGGATGGCATCAACGTCCATGACATTGGGATCTTTGGCAGTCGCGGCAGAGTGATTCTAGGTAGGGAAGGGATGAAAGGCTCTATTGGGGTTCTTTCATCTGGCAATTTCATCAGCTTGATTGGATTGAGTCTGGTACTTTTCAGCCTTGGTGTACCAGTCAGTGACTTTGGTGGGGATGGTGTCAGCAGTCATGATTCTTCTCATGATCCATGAGGGGATGGCAGCAGCATAGTAGCTGATCAGGACATTGTTGGCAAAGATCTTGGAGATCGCTCCTTTGTTTTGGAATTGGGCATTGTATTCAATGAGGGAGGGTTCCTAGGTTTCCTTGTTTCCCTTCATTTTCTTAACCATATGTGTGGTGGATAGCCAGTAAATTGCCTTTCCAACCATGTCATAGTGTTCAAATGCCTCCTTGAACTTGGTTTCAAAATCGTTCCAAGTTTTGAGTGAGGGAGGGGTAAGGGCAAGGAATTGCATGTGATATATGGCAGCCCAGGTCTGGGCAGCTCCCTTGGTCATGAACAAGAGGGTGAAACCTAAATGGAATCTCTTGTTTTCATATATTTTCCATTTCCTATAAATACCATGCTACCTTATATAGTAGTTTCTTTAACTAGATCTATGTAATCCAGATCTGGTCTAGAATTCTAGCACCAGACAATTTCTATTATCTAAGACCTAATCTTTGAATAGCTCCTCCAACTATTTGAGTCCAACTTCTGAGTTGTTGCTATCTATGAGCACAAGAACCATCTTCAAAATAGCTGCATCTCTTTGTGAACACCACTCTTGAGACTTGCTCTGCTGAATTCTACACTCAGCATTAACAATAATATTTGAAAGTCTTGATGTATTTATAGTAGTGGCAATAGTAGTAGTGGAAGGTGCAGACAGCATCTGGTCTCTTCCTGTATCTCTAACTTTACCTTTTTAGGACTCTATTGAATGAATAGATTGAATTAAGCAATTAGGCAACAGCTTAGTGGTGACCTACTCTATTCTTACTAACCTTTGAATCTATCTATATATAGTCTTCAACATGATGGAGAATGACAAGCAGGCTTGCATATATAACAACGCAAAGCAATAATAAGGTCTTTTTGTTACAATTTTCCCCTCGAGTTCACTGGATGCGTCCTCAGCTCACTCTTCCCTTGCATACCCCATTCACAATACCCCTATCAGAAGCTTCCTGGCTTGGTGGTCCGGAACTCCCGACACTCTAGACGAGACCTTTCCCTTATAGATGCTGAGGCTGGCTCTCACGTTCATCCCGGCCTTGCATATTGGTTCCACTATTGCTCCTGTATGCTTCCATTTCTCTTCCACATTTACCTTCTATTCAATATAGACATGGAACTCCTTTTTGCCTTCCGCTCTTCTTTTCCTGATGGAGTTCCGCCTGTGCCTTCTTTCCATCGGCACTTTCTTTCCTCCAATTCCATTTGTTGTTCCACTTTCCACATTTAGATGACCTTCCTTTCTCATTCCAGTTAGAGTCCTGATTCGCTCTCCGCCTTGTAGTATATAAGACTCGTCTCTCTCTGTATCGTCTCTCTAGCTAGAACTATATATATCTGCCTAGCAATCTAGTACCATTCAATCCCTATTGAGTGAGACCCCTTTGCCAGAGGCTTCATTGAACCTCTGAGACTCTCTCCATGTTGTCATGGTATTGCAAGCATGAGCCCCATTCTCCTTATTGTCGTTGCTGAGTCTCTTTGTGAGTACCACCGACGTTGAGAGACTTCAACATCCGTACTGGGTTGTTAGGCCAATGTTAACAAAAGTTCTAGTTCTCCTCTCATCCTTGCCCTCGTGTTTCACCCCAGTTTGGCCTCTTTTGTGCCCCCTCCACTGACTCCTTGTCTTTGTCCTCTCCACCCGGATCTCCTCCATCATCATCGGGTGAGGAATTTCATTCTAGCGAGGAACCTCAAGACTCTGTTTCACCTCTTCCTATAGATCTACCAGGTGCCTTCCACCAATCAACCCCCAGTTCAGGATCACTAGCCGCCATGTCTCGCTCCTCCACCCCCCGAGTTCCTACCCTCCATTCTCTTCAGGCTCCCCCACCGTCTGATTCAAAGGATGATGATGATATCTTTGCCAAACCAACCGACTACACCACCCCCGCCCCTAGAACTATGTCATCCTCTAAGGGCACCCCCTCGTCTTTGAAACTCAAGGCTGGATTACCGGAAGACTTCTCTGGAAAGGCAGGGGATGCCAACCACTGGATCCTTGCCATGAAAGCTTACTCCTATATGAATGAAGATAAGTACTCTGATGACGCCTGCATCATCACCCTGCTCAACAAGATGAGCAAGGGATGTGGAGTTGCCTTCTCCGAAGGCTGGCTCATGAGACTTGCCGATCCCACCATCAACAAGAAGGACAAGACCACGGATAAACTTGTTGATGACTTTAAGTGGGTCTTTGTCCCCAAGGATACTACTGCTCAGGCCAGGATGGCCCTCCACGACATCAAGATGGGAGATCCGCCCTTCAAAGGGGATTTCCATTCCTTCCATTCAAGTTTCAAACTGGAAGCAGGTAGGAGTGGAGTATTTGACCAGAACATCCTCAAAGATCTGGCCAAGTGCACAGTGACGGAGTCGCTGGCACACAAGATGACTGCCTTAGCAGAAGAACCAGAAATGGTGACCCTTTGGCTTGATAAAGCAGGTCAATTCTACGATGCTGCTAACCAACTCAAATCCTTATGGAAGGGAGGTCCATATATCTCTTCCACCTCCTCTACTTCCTCATGCTCTCGCGACCCCTACGCCATGGACGTGGACTCTATCTGCCTCTCTCCTTCCCAACGGGCAGAGCATATGAGAACCAACAAGTGCTTCATCTGCCACAAGGTAGGATGTAGTACCCACAATCACCCAAAAGGGCAGAGTCAGGGAAACTCCTCCGGTGGCTCCCCTAAACTCCGAGTCCAAAACGTCCGCGGTACCTCCACTGAGGCCTCCCCTAAAGAGGACTCACTTTCCAAATACCTTCATATGCTCAATATTGATCGGGCCCACACCTTGAAGACTCTGAAAATCGTCTTTGACCCAACCAAATATGAGCAAGGAGAGGAAGTAGATGCAGTAGAAATGGAGGAGGTCCCTGATGAGATCGTCATGGGATAGGATTTTTAGAAGGGAGAAGTGAGTCAACATCACTGTCTCTTTATACCCTCACTCCTGTAATGGTCTCCAATAGAAATGCTAGAGCAATCCAACTTCCTCTCTCAGCTTTCTATGGAACCAACAGAAAAATCGTCGACACTACAGCCCTACTTGATAGTGGCGCCACTGGAAACTTCGTTGACAAAGACCTTGTCGAACAAATGAAATGGCCGAAGAAACAGATGAGTCGAACATGGATGGGACCAACAACAATGGTGGTCTCATAAGACATACGGTCAGTCTCATGATCAGAATTTCTGACATAGAAATGACTTGGGACTTCATGATGTTGAACTGCAGTTCACATAACATCATACTTGCCCTGCCCTGGTTACGGGAGGTCAATCCAATCATCAACTGGACCATGGGTAAGATTGGGATCCCTGACAAACTCCCAACCCCCAGACATGACGACCTGGTCGTCCTTCAACAATGATACCTCATCCGATACCTAGGATTAGATTAGAACAAAAAGATATCCTGGCAACTCTGGAAAAGGATCATCCACAACACAGAATAGGTAAGGAAGACTATCCTATCCACACAGTTAGCTTCAGAAGAAAAAAAACCTGACGTGGTTCTTCCTCCTTAATACAAAGACTGCGCCGATGTCTTTCAGAAACCCTCCAACAAACAACTACCCCCATCTCGAGATTTCGATCATACAATTGATCTCACCAAGGACTTTACCCCAAAGTGTGCATGCCAAACCCTATCCCCTCAACCCCAAGGAAATGGAGGCATGCAAGGCATTCATTGAGGAACATCTCAAATCTGGCAAAATCTCTGAATCCAAATCTCCTCAAGCCAGTCCCTTCTTCTTCGTCCTGAAGAAGGATGGAACTCTCCACCCTTGCCAGGATTATTCATACCTCAATGAACATACGGTTAAAAATGCTTATCCTCTCCTGCTTATCTCTGACCTCATAGATAAGCTCAAAGGATCTTCCATCTTTATCAAGATGGATATGTGCTGGAGATACAACAATGTCCTTATCAAACCCTTGGATTAATGGAAGGCTGCTTTCATCACTCCATTCGGGCTCTATGAGCCGAATGTTATGTTCTTCGGAATGTGTAACTCACCCCCCACATTCCAGGCACTTATAAACCATATCTTCGAGAAGGAAATTCTTGAAGGATGGATTGTCATCTATATGGATGATCTGTTGATTCACTCCTCGTCTTACAAAGGCGATGAACATCATACTAAAATAATTTTAGAACACTTACGACAACATGGCCTTGGCCTCAAGCTAGAAACATGCTTCTTCGCTCGAAAGGAAGTAGAATATCTCGGACTCATCGTCCAGGAAGGTGAAGTAGCCATGGACCCTATTAAGCTAAAGGCTATACAGGAATGGCAACCCCCCAGATCAGTAAAAGCTGTTCACTCTTTTCTTGGATTCTGCAACTTTTATCGCAAGTTCATCCCTGACTTTGCTATGATTGCCATGCCTTAACTGGGAAGAACATTCCCTGGGACTGGGGACTTCTCAAGAATATGGCATTTTCTTGCCTCAAAACGCGCTTCCTTCGGCAGCCTGTACTCTGATTCCCAGATGTACAGAAACTCTTCTTCGTTATGATGGACACTTCCCTGCTCACTACAGGAGCAGTCCTGATGTAGAAGGATGCCAACAGGGATCTCCATCCCTGTGCCTACTACTCCCACACCTTCAGGGCTGCAGAACGGAACTACAACATCTACGACTGGGAACTTTTGGTAGTCAACCTCACCCTAGAGGAATGGCACCACTACCTCTCCAGAATGTTCCACCCGGTGACTATTCTGACTGATTATAAGAACCTCGCCTATTTTAAGGCACCTCATAAACTGTCACGATGACAGGCCTGGTGGATGTTTTTACAGGATTTTGATCTGAGATGGGATTACCATCCTGGCTCCCAGATAGGCCCTGTGGATGCCCTCTTCCAATGGGATGAGGTTGACACCTCTTCTGACAACACCAATGTTACCCTCCTTCTGGAAGATGCATTCGTCAACCAAATTGATGTCGCACTCACCAAGAAGATTGCTGGTTCCACCCCCTCTGACCCATTGGTCATCAACACCCTCACTGCCCTCGAACACGAGGAACCCTTCCTCCCTCATACTTTGTGAGTGGACTGGTCCTTCTCTGATGGGAAGCTCTATTATAAAACTCATCAGTATATTCTAGAACCGGCTCGGCATGACCTCCTTTCCTCTCTCCATGAGTCTCCAACGGGAGGCCATGAGGGCTACTTCTGTACTGTTCACCGACTCCAACATGACTACTGGTGGCCCAGCATGACTTCCTTCATTCGCTGTTTCATCTCCGATTGTGCCACCTGCCAATCCCACAAGGTGAACACTCATCCCATGACCCTGGCCTCACCCCTCTCTCTGTCGCTGCCACCCGCCCATTCCAGAACCTCTCCATTGATCTCATCATGGACCTCCCCGTCTCCAATGGCTTTGATTCCGTCATGGTTGTGGTAGACCATGGACTTACGAAGGGGGTAATTTTCATCCCTTGCAAGAAATCGATTGATGTGGCAGGCGTCACTGCTCTCTTTTTCAAACACATCTTCCCCCGCTTTGGTCTCCATGACAAACTCATCTCCGATCATGGCCCTCAGTTTGCCTCTGCCTTTGCCCGAGAGCTCTCCCGGCTCCTCCAATACGACCTCGCCCTATCCACTGCTTACCATCCTCAAACAGATGGAGAAATAGAACAGGTCAACCAGAAACTTGAAGTCTATCTTTGGATCTTTTGCCAAGGAAACCCACACAAATGGGCCTCCCTTCGTCCCACTGTGGAATTCTCCCACAACTCCACAGTCCATTCTATCACCAAGAAGACCCCATTCATCTTGAAGCTCGGATATGAAGCTCGGTCTTATCCACCAATCGGCCAAACCTTTCTCCTGACTCTAGAACAATGCCTTGCCTCCCTGGATGATTCTAGAAAGGAAGCCTCTGCCGCCCATGAAATCGCCCGACAGCTCATGTGCGAACGAATATCCTCTACCTTCAAACCATGGAAATTTGGTGACAAGGTATGGCTCAAGTCCAAGCATTTGAAGCTATGATATTCCTCTAGGAAGCTTGCTCCTAAGCGGAAAGGACCCTTTGAGATTACTCAGGTTATCTCCCACACCGCCTACCGGCTAAAACTTCCTCTGACATG
>JBBPOF010000868.1:0-13818 GCA_038091315.1 Porphyrellus cyaneotinctus | reverse complement strand
TACCATCATGACTCATTCGTGACTCATCGTTCTATCTGCTTCCTAGATGTTCTATTGATTAGTCATCCGCAGTAGTTCACGAGTACTTATACCGAGCTGCCTGTACCTAGTTCCGCATTCTTGATCTGCGCAATACAACGTTCATTGTACGCTCTCAAGTCTCCCTTGACCTCAGTCTTCGTTCGACTTGAGGAACCCTTGACCTTGACCTTTGACTTGTCTTCTGTCGTAGCTTTGTTCTATCGAGGACGTTGTGTCTCTTCGTGAGTACCTCCCTTGAGACAAACAGAGTACGCTCTACGTACAGTGTACGTTTTGCGTAACAATATCACCGATTTCCAGAACCTCGCTGCTAAAGCGGGAATCACCGATCCCATCACACTCATCGACCAGTTCTCTCTCGGCATTGATCAACAGATTGCCACCATGATCCTGTCCATGGCTGCCATCCCCACCACCTTACCCAAGTGGATCGAACAGGCCAAGATCTTCCATGCGCAGAAGATGCGCATCGCTACCTTAAGAGGTTGTCATGGAACCCCCTCGCTCCTAAACTCTCGTACCACCAAAGACCCCGACGCCATGGATATTGACGCGGTAACCCTACGAAAACTCTCCCCCGCTGAACGCACCAGATGCTTCAAAGAAGGCCTTTGCTTCCGCTGCAGGAAGCCCGGACATGACGCCACCCAATGCTGTTCTCAGAGAACCTCTCAGCCATTGACTCCCCGTCCCCAGAAAGTCCAGACCACAGAAACCACCTCGACCGATGATGCCCCCTCATCCAAGTCCACTGTTGCCCCCCTCTCTGCACTAGAACAATATGTTCAAACTTTGAAAACCCAAGGCAAGGACAAAACTGAAGTCCTCCAAACCTTGAAACTCTGTTATGAAGATCCAGTGGAGGAGGTTGTGGTAACCAACCTCGAAGCTGAGGATTTTTAAGTCAGGAAGATGTTTCGACATCCTCTTCCCATGACATCGCCCATGTACTAGTAGCTTTCCTGAAACAAAGAACTCTTTGTATCCCTGTCAAACTCCGTGCTAGTACAAAAACTGTTGAAACCACTGCCCTCATTGACTGCGGAGCTACCGGGAACTTCATTGATACCGGACTCCTTTGTGAAGCCAACTTCCCCCTCGTTCGCCTTCCCAAACCCACCCTAGCGATAAACGTCGATGGAACCTCCAATGCGAAAGGAACCATACATTGGAAAGCCCACACCTCTTTCCAGCACAACTCCTTCTAATGGCGACATTACCTCCAGGGAACCAACCATCCGGTCACTGTCATCACTGATCACAAGAACCTCTCCTATATCAAAGATCCTCGCAAACTCTCTCGTCGACAGGCTCGTTGGGCTCTGTTCCTCCAAGACTTCGACATCATCTGGAAGGTGACACCTGGATCTCAGATGGCTCCTGCCAATGCTCTCTCTTGCTGAGACCATCTGGACACCACCGCCGATAATGCTGATGCATCCATTTGCCCGGACCCCCTGGTCGTCAATGCTCTCGACACTATGCTCGCTGATAAGATCTCGTCCTCCTTTGCCTCAGACCCTCTTGTTTTACGCGCCATCGCCAACCTCCAGCAAGGCTCCCCACTGTTCCCCCGCTCTTCCCTCACTGATTGGGCCCTCGACAATGGCCATCTCTATTTCAAAGGTCGTATGTATGTACCCCTGTCCTCACGCCACTCCGTCGTCTACGCCTTGCACTCCTCTCCTTCCACCAGTCACATGGGTCGTTTCCGCACCAAGGCCATTGTAGAACACAACTTCTGGTGGCCTGGCTTGTCCTCTTTTGTCAACGCCTTCGTCTCTGGCTGTGCCATTTGCCAACGGAACAAGGTTAACACTCATCCGTCTCGCCCCCCTCTGGCTCTGATCCCCTCCTCCTCCTCCCTTCCATTTCGACAACTCTCAGTTGACCTCATTACCAACCTCCCTCTCTCTGCCGGCTATGATTCTTTGATGGTCGTGGTCGACCATGGCCTTATGAAGGGAGTAATTCTGTGCCCTTGTACTAAAACTATCGATGCCGCTGGTGTAGCCAAACTTTTCTTTGAACACGTTTACAAGCGGTTCGGATTATACGACTCCATCATCTCGGATAGAGGACCTCAGTTCGCCTCTGCCTTTGCGCTGGAGCTAGCCAGACTCCTCAACTATGATATCCGCCTCTCCACCGCTTATCACCCTCAGACTGATGGCCAAACCTAACGAACCAATCAGGAAATTGAAACCTATCTCCGAATCTTCTGCTCCAATAACCCCTGAAAATGGACTGAATACATCACCACCACCGAATTCCACCATAACTCCGCCCCACACAGTTCTACCAAAGTCTCCCCTTTTTCCTTACTTCTCGGATACGAACCCCAGTCATACCCTCCCCTAGGCAAGACCTTTCTCTCCGCTCTAGAAAATCGACTTTCCCTGCTTGAAGAAGCTTGAAAAGAGGCTCTTGCAGCACACGAAACTGCCCGTCGGATCATGACTGAACGTTCCACTCAGAAGTTTTCCCCCTGGAAAGTAGGTGATAAGGTTTGGTTAGAAGCCTCTAATCTACGCCTCCATTACCCTTCTTGAAAGCTTGCCCCAAAACGTCATGGACCCTTTGAGATATCTCAGGTCCTATCACCACTCACCTACCGATTACGCCTGCCACCCACATGGAAAATCCATGACGTGTTCCATGCCAACCTCTTATCTTCTTATTGCAAAACTGTTGCACATGGTCCCAACTTCTCCCGACCTCCTCCTGACCTAATTGATGCTGAAGAAGAATATGAAGTCGATTGGATCATTAGTCATAGAGGCAATGCCAGAAAATGCCGGTATCTAACCGCATGGAAGGGCTATCTGTCTTCGGAAAACACATGGGAACCCGAAAGCAATCTCTGCCATGCCCCTGAAATACTCAAGGCTTATAAGGCAAGTCATTGTTTGAACTGAACTCCCAGGAAGCGGCGTCTCTTTGTGAGTACCCCCCTGTGTGCATGTTCCACTTCACCATCGAATCCATCATCTTTGACTCCCCCGAATATGTCTTTCCTATCGTCATCTTGTTCCTCCTCCTCTCTCTCCTCCTCTCCAGATATCTCCCCATTGTGCTCTCAACCTGTTTGTCCTGTTTGTCTGCCCTTACATTTCATTCTCATTCTTTACACCGCTATTCTCACCACGCCACATATTTGCCACGCCCTCAAGGATCTCTATCTGTTCGAAGAAGACGTCGTCACTCAGGAACTCATCAAACTCTTCCACAAGGTCCTGACAGTTGAACGGTATCATCGCCTAGCTAACCCCTCTAACCCTCCTTCAGACTTCGGTATTCCGTTACAACTCCACATATCTGCCCTCCCTCGTCGCATCCTCACCATTCTTCACCTGTATGGATTCCATTCTTTCGTCGAACGATTACCTACCACCATGATCTATCCCACATTTCGACGAATCTACTTATCCATGTCCATGGAAGAACGAGACAGATACATAGAAGCCACCAACTTTCTCCCTCCTTGATCCCCGCCCATCCTACCCATTCCTCCTCCTAGACCCCAAGGAGAAACCTTCGTACCTGCCACTCCCATTCTTGCATCCCGCATCTCTTCTCAACCTTGCTCTCCCGCTACCCTATTATCAGACACCTCTACCACAATTGAACTGTCCACCCCCACCTCTCCTATCGAACGACCTCTCACTCCAGTAGCCATTCGTTTCCCTCATGACTCTGACACTGTTGGCCGACATCTTGATGAAGATGCTCGACGCATCTTCAGGACCTACTACACTCAAAACACTTCTGGCAACACTGTTCTCTCGGTGGCCACCCATGTTCTTCCTAACATCTTTCCACCTACTCCCGCCACCGCCACAACTCAGTGCTTTCGTTGTAACAGTCTTGGGCACCTGCGAGATGACTGCCCCCAATACGTCTGTCCCAAATGTCATCGTGCCACCCCCAGTCATCCGTCACGTCTGTGTCTCACCACCCAGTGTAGCATTTGCCTTCGATGGGGACATGGATCCCAATATTGCCCTGGAGTACCTTGCTCCACTTGTGCTACATTCGGGCACCAAGAGGTTGATTGTCCTTTGGCAGTCCTTACTCCCAAACAGGCCACAACTATCTTCTCACCAGGAGCTCTCCAACGAGAACCCCCTCCTTCAGATGCATAGAGGCAGTATGGTACTTGAGCCTGGGGCTCCAGTATACGAAGGGGGTAATGTTACGATACAATATATGTGCGCCTCTGTTTTCCTCATCTCTTCTTGTTTCTCTACCTTTGTCCTCCCTGGAATGTTAATACCAGGTCGAGATGACTTTCTCCTTCTCTTCAGCCCAGATGGCTTTAGCGTTATTGTGTTACCTTGAATGCACTCCCCACGCCGTTCTCTCTCTCTATTGCCGGTAGGGGATATGCAATTATATCAGATTTACCAATCCAAGGACAGCCTTCTCCTCTAAGCAGTTCTCTCGCACTGCTTACGTTTCCCCTGACTACCATTGTGACTCACTCGTAACTCAGTCATTCTATCTACGACTACGATGTTCTATAGATTAGTCATCCACAGTAGTTCACTAGTACTTATACTGAGCTGCCTGTACTTCTTCCCTCATTCTTGATCTGCGCAATCCAACGTTCGTTGTATGCTCTCAAGTCTCCCTCGACCTCAGTCTCGCTTGACTTGAGGAATCCTTGACCCTAGAACCTTTGACTTGAGTTTTGTTGTAGCTTTGTTCTATCGAGGACGTTGTGTCTCTTCGTGAGTACCTCCCTCGAGACAAACAGAGTACGCTCAACGTACAGCGTACGTTTCACGTAACAATGGGCCTTGAGGTGCCCTATAATTGCATCTGGGCAGGCCTGGCAGTGGTCTTTCCAAAACTGACATACCTCATGTTAACATGATCTTAACATATAATTGATAAATCTACTTACATTACTCACATCAGTGGTTGTATGGGAGTGCCCTAGTGATGCATCCTCATTGACGACATTACCACATATGACCATGGCAGCTTCAAAACCATGGCACTTAGCAGCTGTGTCTAGCTGCAAGGAGTTAGGCAAAGAGAGCTCTTACTTTTTGGGGACCTACCAAATCACTAATCTTGCGGCAGAAGCAGTTGAAAGTTTGAGTGCATTGAGATATTGTCATTTGACTGGACTTTGTGACCTCTGTGAGCTCATAAACCTTGAGGATATCCTTCCAAGTGTCAGTGTGGTCAGCAATAAATTTTCTGTAGCAATGACTCATGGTGGAAGGAGTGCCTACAACACTGTTAAGTCACTGATGCACGGTTATATGTCATTACATACCTGGCTCATTGAGAGGGAGGCCAATTCGCTGCAGTTCCTGCTCCTCATGTGCCTTGAAAAAGACTTGATATATGTTCCAGTGGTTAACACCATTGATGACACAGCCCCTTGACTTATGCCAGCTACCAGAAGGTGTATCTATTTTTAGAACATCACAATCTGGGGCCTAAGGGGTATATTCGGTCCAACATAAAATACAGGCCCAATAGGACTCTATTGATACCGAGAAGCTGTTGCCCTAGGTGTTTTCACCTCCCCACACTGCCGCTATCACTGAACTGCCTCTGGCACACATCTGTACATCTTAGTCTACATGCTGGCTTCCTAATTCAATCACATTTTCCCAAAAATCTGCATTGAAAACAAAATGATGGTACTGACAATCAAAAATGTGGTGTGCATTTCTTTTTTGTGTGCCAGGGTATATTTACTTCACAGGCAAATTTTCAGCCTCCCTGCAGCTCTTGTCACTCCTGGCCACCTGTCCTCCCTCTCCTCGACTCTTCTCCACCACTTACACATGATGAAGTACACCAGTCCCACAAAGAAGGCTCATATTTGCTGTGATCATGTGGCTGGTATCTCAGACATGGAGAATGCCAAGAAGTTCAATTTGCACTGCACCATGGTGAAGCATATCTTTGACAGATATGCTAAATCAGAAGCCATTATGATGTCAAGCCCAAGCCAGGTCGTTCCTGCAAATTTACAACCCATGATGCTCATCTGGCTGCTTGTGCATTTGCCAAGTGTGAGGCACATGACATTGCTGATGTCCAGAGGAAGCTTTTTCCTGGAATCAACTCTGAGACCATCTGAACTCAACTGTGGCAGTGTGGCTTGATAGCCTATGTACATTGCTCAGTGCCCTATTTGACACCTGCACAAAAGATGAAGCATTGTAAGTGGGTAAAAGCCCATGCCCACTGGACACTGGAGGACTGGCGCACTGTCATTTTCTCAGACAAATCAAAATTCAATATTTTTGGATCAGATGGTCGTCAGTGGTGTTGGAGGGCAGTTCTGCAGGAAGACATTGTAGTACTCAACAACTTTGATAGTGGCAACCTGACTCCCTTCATCAAATCTGGCATTATACAGCTCGTCCATAAGTATTCATTGATTTTTTGTTTGTATTATCTCACTAGCTACATAGGTGCATGTGGGGTGGACACCACTAAACTATGTGGTGCAAGCTTTCTGTGGAAGATGCTCCTCACCCTCTTAGTGGAGAAGGGGCTCATCATTGAGGGCTACCCCCACGATGTCCTAATGCCAGGCAAGAAACAGTCGGCAACCAGTTGCATGAAGGGTTTGAACAGCCTGACACTGCCACAGAAATGTGTCCTGGCTTCCTCCCTCTGCACAAAGCAAATCACTCTCAGAAAGGTAACTGATTCCCATGAACTTGGTAAGTGGTCATTGTCCCACTGGCATGCTACCACACTTACACTCTTTAGCTGCCCTGGTCAATAATAAATCACTGGTTATTATGGAAGAAGCACCTCCACCAAGTTTCCATCAGAGCCATGGGCAGTGGATGTTTGGTGACAGCTCAATCGATTTCAAAGGACCTCCTCAAGTATATGATGCAACAATGATTTGCATCAAGAAATCTTCGAAAACTAAGTCAGTACAGTACATTGAGGTTTCGGATGGCCCTTCTCCCATCGCTGTAAAAGAGGTTAAATTGCCTCACACATCCAGTTCCAAAGCAGAGCCACTCAAAATCCAGGGTGATGTTGTGAATGTATCTAGCTCTGAGGCTGGTGAAGAGTCGCACAATGGTGGTGACATGCTCAAAAAGTGGAAGGCCAAGAAGTCTTCTAAACCCCCGCCTAATAAACAGACGAAGTACACAGAAGATAAGAAGGGAAAGGCAGTCTTCTGGGAAGTTGTGGAGTCCTCTGACAAAGAGCTCCTCTCAGGCAAAATTTTAACTGGTTTGGCAGTCTTTTGTCTGGTGGGACATAGGTTTTAATGACTCCTCAGTGCCCAGCTCCAGCAATTTGACTGCTGAGCCTCCAAAAGATAGTACTTCTCCCTCATGTTTTATTCAACAAGCGCCAACCATGTCTTAGCTTGTCCTAAACCTCGAGTAATCCATCGAGAGGGCAAGAATGCTGAGGGTGACAATGTCTTCCTTGTGGCAGGACCTTCGCACACATCCAAGGGTGCCTTTTCAGATCCGCTCAAGAAAATCAAAGTTCCTGGCAATGTATCCTACTCTGTTCTGCCTTCTCCATCACCACCACCCTGGGTGCTCGAGCACCATGCATCAGATGTATCAAAGACTACACAGACAGCCAATGAACCTCAACTTCACCCCATCCCCATTGAACCCTCTACAGGCGCTCCCTCTGGTCAACCACACAACTGTTCACAACTAGTTGGATACAACAACAATGGCTGACAGCTCGCTGCCCCCTTTCCTGACCAACAATGTTCTGGATATCCCACCGTTGATGCCACTCAGCCTCCCATTGCTGGAAATGGATACTCAGTTCCCACCAGTAGTAACTACCCTCAGGCCCAGCTGTATCCTCAGCCCTTCTTCAGTGCACAACCTGGTTACCTAGGGCCAAACAGGCCAGGTGTTTACCAAGGTGGGAACGTGAACATTCCTGGAGTTTACCAAGGTGGAAATGCAAACGCACCCAGGGTTTACAGAGGCAACCCAAATGTGCCTGGAATTTACCAAGGAGGAAACATGAACGGCACCGGGGTTTACCAAGGAGGTAACATGAATGGCTTCAGGGCCTATCATGTGTTACGATACACCCTTTTCTTTTCCTTTTCCTCGATTTAGCTAAGCCCTTTTATGGACTTATCTCTTTTCTTCTGCAATGACTCATCCCCATTATGTCGTACTCCACTTGCTTCGTCATCGCCTCCTTCCATCATATTCCATCATATTCTTTTACACTTGGTCATCATACTTCTATGCCTGCCCTTAACTCTCTCATTCCAGTATATAGTTGCTGCCTCCACCTCATGTATTTTTCCAAGCTTGACCTACTTTCCCCTACCTTGAATAGTAGCACTTGCCCACTCCTCCATCACTCCTCCTTGAGTGGACATCCTCTGAACCTTTGATCCAAGTCCACGGTTGTTGGACTTGTCCTTTTTGAACCTTTGACCTTGCTTCACATGAACCATCGACACATCGCGTTACTCCTAGAAAGTCTACTTCTGTCTCTACCTGAGGCAGTCATAACAAAAGGTCAAGCTTTCCCTCGAACGGCCCTATCATTGAATAGGCCACCCACCCATTGAACCCCTTGAATGTAAGACATGGTGCCTCTTCGTGAGTGCCCCCTTACGCCCCAACCATTGATCCAAGACAATGACCCCTTGACCCCTCGTTTATGGGCTATCGAAGACATCTATTGTCTACTCCATTGACCACTTCCCATCACACCGAAACCTCCGAATCATATGACTCTGATGACCACCTTCCTTCTGCTAATGAGGAAGACCCCACACTCGAACTCGCAGAACAACTATATTATAATGCCACCATCCCATGTTCCCCTAGTCCACCATCGTGTCCACCAACCCCTCCTTGCATCCCTACTCCACCTGTACCCATGTCCTCTACAACCAAACTCACTGAACTGTGCCTGGGCGCATCTGAAGCCTTCGACGGTGACTATGAGAAGGCCATTCTGTGGCTCAACACGGTGGCCATCTACCTCCTTGTCAATGATACTGTATACAACACCGACACTAAGAAGGTCAGTTTCGCCCTCTCCTACATGACCAAAGGAGCTGCCCAAACCTGGGCTGCCACGTTCTGAATCCAATGCCTCACCACCACACCTCCCTCGCTTGGGACGTGGACTAACTTTGAAGCTCAGTTCAAACTTGCCTTTGAACATCACAATGTCATCGGAAAAGCCATCTGTTGGCTTTCCACCACCTGCATGGTCAAAAAGACTAAAGGAAACAAGGAAACCTGGGAACCTTCCCTTACCAAATACAATGCACAATTCAGGAACAAAGTCGCCATCGCTGGCATCACTGCCGAAGAAGTCCTGATTGGCTATTATGCCACTGGACTCCCCTCTTGGATCATGAGAAGGATCATGATTGCTGACTCCACCCCCACGAAAATCACCGAATGGTACACCAAAGCAGAGAAGTACCAAACACAGTCCAACCGCACTGATGAAATTGCTGGTCGCAACAAAGGCTTTGGGCGAACCTTCCGCCCCTTCACTCAGAACAACTCCTCGCCCACCAAAGACCCCAATGCCATGGACGTAGATGCCGTTCAAATCTCTAAGCTCACTGTTAGAACCATGATTACTCGGAGGTCCTATGCTCTGTTTTTGGCATCAGAGCGCAAGTCCGCTTAGGGGTTGACCAAGTCCGGTAACAGGAGCAAGGTCCGAGAGAACAGGAGTGAAGGACGAAGTTCAGTGGAACAAGGTAGAGGACAAGGGTGGATGGAAATGTCTGAGGACGAATGTCCTATGGACATAAGCAGAGGTCATGGCGGACTTGACTGGAGGGGTTAGGGACTGCGGCTTCAGTGACTCAGGTTGGAGCGCTGCACCCTTGTGTGAACTGTGTCCTCGTATTTGATGAGGGACGGAGTTTTAACAAATGGAGAGCCAAAGGTAATGACGGAGGAGATGGGAGTTTAACCCATCAAGGAGGTCAGAGGTTTGTGGGGTATTCAAGTCGATATTTGAACTAGAGTACAACACTTTACTCTACAAGATTATATATAGAGGTGACAGGTCCAAGTGACTAAGTTAATGGGGAATGGGGGTAAGTATGCCAGAGCTGAGATGGAGATACAAATGGTCCAGAGCTGTGATGGATGCACAAAGGTCTGGAGCTGTGACAGATGTACGAATGTCTGGAGCTGTGCTCCTAAGTGAGACACAGGTTAACTGATTAGCAATGATGTTGTCACAGAGAATGAGTAAAGGGAGTCATAAGGAGGGAGTCATAATCGGGAGAGATGGAAAGGGCAGATTGAAGCCTGGAGGTGCAGGAGTGTGCCGGAGGTGCAGATGAGTGAAATGTGTCAAGAGTCGACATAGTGGTTGGCGGAGTTGACAGGAGTGACCCAGAAAAGCGTCGGAAGTGTCGGAGGTGGAGTATGAGGTTGAACCTGAAACATGGGATATGACACTCACCCCCAAAGAACACAAACACTGCCGTGACGAAGGCCGCTGCTTCCATTGTTGCCAGAAAGGACACATGTCCTCCGCATGCCCTGGTCCCTCTACCACCTCCTCAACCCAGAAGAAGGTCCAGAAGGTAGAAAAGAAGGAAGAAGATATCCCCAAACTCATCGAGATCGATGACAATGATGAAGAAGTCACTGTCTGTTGAGTTGCCTTCACTTCCTCGGATTTTTGAAACAGGAAGACCCCCTGACACAGTCTTCCCTCTCCTCATATATGTGCACACCTGTACTAGTAAAGTCCATGTCCAAGGCAATCAGAATTCCTGTACAGCTCATCGTCCCCATGCATACCTTGAAAGCCATCAATACCCACACCCTAATCGATAGTGGCACCCAAATTTCCTGTATCGACTGGGCATTTGTTCAAAAGAACAAGCTACCCACCACTCATCTACCTGAACCCATCATCATCAGAAACATTGATCAAACTAATAACAAAGCTGGTCGAATCCTCTTTACCACCGACCTCTTCTTAGACATTGAAGGTATCACTCAGAAGATCACTTTCTACATCATGAACTGTGGCAAAGAAAACATTATTCTTGGCCTTCCATGGCTTCGCAAAGCCAACCCAGTCATCGATTGGTCTCGACGAACTCTCTCCCTCTCCAAATCCATTGACGAGTCCTGGACCCTGTACACTATGTACGTATCTGACAATGAATGACACGAGAAAAAGTTTGTCAAACCATCCCCTCCCCCGAAACATATCCATGTCACTCCTGAAGTGGATTCCCATCTCTATGAATACCTTGACGCTGAAATGGAAGAATGGTTTAACCATTGGGCTACTCAGAACTATGCCCTTCACTGCATCATTCATGTTGGATCCAAATCCATCAACCATTTTGTAAAATACAATGGTCACATCATCCCCACTTCCACGATAGCAAAACTCACCTGTGCCACGGAACTTGCCATGGCTGCAGAAGCCACAAAACCCAAAGCCACTCTCCCATCTGAATACGCTCAGTTTGCGTCCATATTTGAAGAACCGGGCCCTGGACAATTACCTCCCTCAAGACCCTACAACCATGAGATTAACCTCAAAGAGTTGTACAAGCCAAAGATAGGGAAACTCTACCCCCTTTCCCCAGAAGAAAGGGAAGCAACCAAGAAGTTTCTAGAAGAAAACCTTGCTAGCAGAAAGATCCGTCCCTCTAAATCTCCACAAGCCGCCCCCTTCTTCTTTGTAAAGAAGAAAGACGGGAAACTCTGCCCTTGCCAGGACTACCGACAACTGAACCAAGAAACCATCCATGATGCATATCCACTTCCCCTTATTGGCAACCTCATCAACAAGCTCAAAGATGCTAAGGTCTTCACCAAGTTCGACGTTCACTGGGGCTATAACAATGTCTGCATCAAAGATGGTCACCAATGGAAGGGGGCATTCCTTACTCACAAAGGAATCTTCGAACCGATGGTCATGTTCTTTGGAATGACCAATTCCCCTGCCACCTTCCAATGGTTCATGAACAACTCCTTCCACAACATGATCACAGAAGGATGGCTCGTGATTTATATGATGACCTCCTCATCGCATCCCCTGACAAAGCCACTCACACTGAATGTACTAAACACATCCTCGAATGCATGAAAGAACTTGATCTCCACTTGCATCTAGAAAAGTGCAAGTTCGCCTCCACAGAAGTCAAATACCTTGGAATGATTGTCAAACCAGGAACCCTCGCAATGGACCCCATCAAATTAGACAGCATTGCTGCCTGGCCTGTCCCCATCTCTGTAAAACAAGTCTGATCCTTCCTCGGATTTGCCAATTTCTACCAAAGGTTCATTGCAAACTACTTCACCATCGTCCGCCCCCTCATAGACCTTACAAAACTAAACCAACAATGGAACTGGTCTACTTCCTGTCAAAACATGTTTGACTCCCTAAAGAAACTCTTCGTCAGCCAACCCGTCCTCCGTCTCCCTGACCCTAATGCTCCCTTTGCCATCACTACCGATGCTTCCAAGTTTGCCTCTGGAGGAATCCTCCTCCAAGCTGATATCAATGGTGAATGGCACCCCTGTTCCTACCTCTCTCAGTCCTTCTCCCCTGCAGAAAGGAACTACGATATCTATGATAGAGAACTCCTCGCCATCCTTCACACCCTCAAAGCTTGGCAGCATTATCTCCAGGGATCCCCCTTCCCAGTCCAAACCTTCACAGATCACAAAAACCTCACATACTTCCGACAACCCCAAAACCTCAACTGCTGCCAAGCTCGATGGCTCCTTGATCTAGCAGACTTTGACCTGAAGATGATCCATGTGCCTGGGTCCCTCCTCTCTGGCCCTGATGCCCTATCCCATCGACCTGACCACCTCCCAACTTCTGACTTGGATAACAAAGGAACCACTTTACTACCCCCATCCCTTTTTGTTTGAGTCATTGACACTGCCATGCACAACCACATCCAACAGTACTCTAAAGATGACCCATTCCTCATCACCACTCTTCAGGCCATCAACAAAGACATCCCTCCACCCTTCCGCTCTCGCCTTGCTGATTGGCAACTCCATGATGGCGTCCTGACATATCAGGATCACATCTATGTCCCCCCATCCAATGATCTCTGATGTGACATCCTCTGACATTGCCATGACCATGAAACCGCCAGCCATCCTGGCTTTATGAAAACCCACCAACTCGTCTCTGTGGAATACTGGTGGCCCGGTCTCCCACAGTTCATCCGCCAATACATCGAAGGCTGCGCAATTTGCCAAGCCAATAAAGTCAACACGCACCCCACATGCCCCCCTCTCTCTCCAGTTAAATCTGTTGCTTCTCGCCCCTTTCAGCAAATCTCCTGTGACCTGATCACAGACCTCCTGGAATCATCTGGGTTTGATTCCCTTCTAGTCGTGGTGGACCACAGCCTTACTAAGGGGGTAATTCTCTGCCCCACTAAGAAAACCATCACTGCTGAAGGTATCGCTTCTCTTTTCTTCCACAAAGTCTATAAATGGTTCAGACTATACAACAAGGTCATTTCCGACCAAGGACCCCAATTCGCCTCCTCCTTTGCTAGAGAACTTGGACGACTCCTGAACTATGACCTCTCCCTCTCTACCGCATACCACCCACAATCCAATGGCGAAACTGAATGAGTAAACCAAGAGATTGAAATGTTCCTACAGATTGACTGCGGATCACACACCTTCTCTTGGACTGACTCCATCACCCACACCGAGTTTGCACACAATCATGGCCCCCACTCTGTCACCAGCAAGACCTCTTTTTACCTAATGCTTGGATATGAACCTCGTGCCC